>WHYT01017116.1:147756-227988 GCA_009806455.1 Tetrax tetrax | reverse complement strand
CAAGTGGATCTCTGCTCCTCCGTGGACCTCCATGAGCTGCAGGGGGACAACCTGCTCCACCATGGTCGTCACCACAGGCTGCAGGGGAATCTTGGCCAGGAGCCACATTACTCCTCCCCCTCCTTCACTGACCTTGGTGTCTGCAGCTGTTTCTCTCACAAGAAAAGTTCATTCTTCACAACGGGCTGGCAGAAGCCTCTCAGGATCTCTTCACATTATTCATCCCATCTCATCTCCTCTACACCTCTTGCAGCCAGACCGGGCTGAGTTGGGCCCAGTTGGCCGCCTGGCGAGAGGCCAGAGGGTGAGGCCTGCAAGGCCCCGGAGGCCTGTGCCTCCCCCTCTGGGCCTCTGCCCTTGCTCAGCTTCGTCACATCTTCTCTTCTTTTTTTTTTTCTGTTTTCCCTTTCTTAAATACGTTATCGCAGAGGCGCTATCACAGGACATTCTGCTCCCAATCGGCTCGGCCTTGGCCAGCAGTGGGTCCACTCTAGGCCCGGTCGAGTCCACTGAACAAAGGGGAGCGACTTCCAGCAGTTTCCTACAGAAGCCACCACCTTAGGCCCCCCTCACTAAGCAAAACCACAACAAATCCTAAAGAACGGAATAGGATTTCATCAGGTAGTAAAATGTTGACATGTGGGTTTTCCTGTTGATTTGAAGAGAAACTATTAGTATCTGAACTGCTAGATGCTTGGATACATATATAATCCCTCACTTTAGAAGACTACTTGCTATTTTCTCCATCCCCTGAGGCTTTCTGTCAACACTGATAACTCCCATCTAGGATGGGAAAGCATTAAAGGTGTTTCCACTTAACAGTAATCAAATTATTTTTTACAAACTCATAAAACCCAAACAACTCGTCTTCCATTACACTCTCACAGCAAAAGTAATGTTATCAGATAGACAAGAAAGAACAGTTATACCCTATGGAAAAAAAGGCATTTGGAAAATAGACTTACTTCCCCTAAAGACACTTCAAAGGCAGACAAGGATTGCATAAAGAAAACAGGGAAACAACACTTAAATAATATATCTTCTCCAAGAGTTGTGGTTCTGCTGCAGAAATGCAGAAGGGAATGGAAATTCCCTGAATGTCAACTTAATGGAGTCACAGTGATAGAATAACTGGCAGTCTTATTTTAGGATATGTCCAGAAACTTCTTGCTGTCCTGACGTTCTTAGAGCTTTCCCTTTTCTCCTCCATAGTTTAAACTAGGAACCTACACAGTCAGCTGCCTGAGTGAATGGAAAATACTTCTTCATTCCAGAGCACACAGCTGTATGCAAATATTTCTGTTAAAACCCCACTTTCAAATTTAAGCTCTCAGGAGTCCTACAGGCTGATATGCTCAGTCTCTTATAAACTGTAAAATCTAATAAGAAAATGCTCCCACAAGCTACGTCTGACCCTGAAGTAGAACAGCGCGGTTAACCGCAGGAACCTTGCATTTGTAAATGCAGAATCCTCCCTGCCAGATGCCGTTGCTTCTGACAAAGCTCGTCCTTAAACAGCAGTGAGTATATGCAGTCCTGGTGGGTGAGTGCTGCAAGGGCAGGTGGCCAGGTTGGTATTTTACTTTTCTTTTTTTCTAATTTATTTTTTTAAAAATCTTTAGGCACTTGCAGAGCAATTGATGTGCAGGTTGAGTAATTTCTATTGGGACAGTCGCACCTACAGCTGTTGGTTAGTCCGCATGGCTCACTGCAATACAACTACCAAGTTCACGCACAGGAACAGGTTGGCATGGGACAGACTTTGTGACTTGATGCCCTGATTCGGTGAGGAATTCAAGCACATATTTAATGGACAGTTTGTTTTGGCTATTCATGTGCAGAAAAAAGGCACAAGCTGAAGCGCCTTGCAGAACTTCATCACAGCAGTGTAGGAAGCATTATGGGTGCTCAAAGGCAAAAGTTAAAATTAAGGTTTTGATTTGAAAAGCCTAACCAAGGACAGGCTGGATGAGAAAATGAGGGCGCTCATGCCTAAATGAGCACATCTGGTCAACTTTATTTTTAACAGGACAAAGACCCTTTTCTCTGAGGCCAAGATACTAGGTCTTTAATCTTTTTCCCTATTTCCCATGCTTATCGCATACGGGCCTATCATAAAGATGTCTTTATCACTTCTTCCTTTTGATTAAAGGCTCTGAGTAATGCTAGCCAATATCAATAACAATGCCCTAAAAATAACATTATCATCACACCAGAACCTTGCAGGGAACACAGAGTTAATCTCACTAGTCCCTCTCGTACAGATCATTCAGTGCTCTCAGGAAAAAAAAAAAAAACAACCATGAAGAGCAAGGCTCTTCAACCACATTATGTTTGGAGTATCGTTCATCTTATAGAGAGGGAAAGCCTGGGTGATCTTTATTTTACTTTAATCACAGAGTTAAATTGCTCAAATATTAGGTAGGCAGGTTGGGGGATGAGGGAGGGGGAAGAGAGAGGAAAAAAAAAATAAGCTGGCTCAGAACTTCATCCTAAACAGAAACCAAATGTTAGCCACTTTTGAAGTACCATAAACTTTTAAAATGTTTGAGTCAAAGGAAACAGTGAAAGTGATTAGTCTTACCACACATTCAATGATCATCAGCCTAAAAATCAGCTCAACAGGTATGTGTATATATATACATATAAACAGAAATATACATTGGTCAAAAATATGGTTGAGACATTTCATCCATGTGAAAGGTGAGACTACAGCTAAACAACAGCAACAAAAAATTCCCATAAAAGGCATTGACTGCCTACCAGCCAAGTTGTTACAGACAATTGGTATGTATATGGGACACAATGATAATAAGGACACTTCATCGTCCTAAAGGAAATAACAATTGTGGGAAATCTTTTTAATAGTGCTCAGAAGGATTACAAAATCCCAGTTTCATGCCGTTCTACAACAGACTAATGTTTTCCCATAAATTATAGCAGATTTCAAGGGAAAACAATTAATGGTAACAGAATCAAAGACATATGAAAGCTTTCCGATTTAAAGTGACATTGCTCATTTTAAAATAGCTGGTTTTAATGAGCTTCTTCCTAAGATCACTGAAGGCACATATTGAAGGTACATTTCCACATACACTGGAGACAACTTTTACACTCAAGCAGCTTGTAAAATTGTGATCAACAACAGCAAAATTATTTGTAAATTGGCTGAATGCTCATTAAAAGAATTAAGCTTAGTAGATAGTCCAAAGATTAGACTTCTGTCCTTCACTGTCACAATCAACCACTGAAGAGAAGCCAAACTGTAAGGATATTCTTGCTGCAAATATCCCCAGCAAATGCAAACCATCAGACCAAAACCCTGTCTCAGCTACTGGAAGGTGAGGCTCTGCATTATTCATGTTGCATGAGAATTTTACTAACTTAACCCAAGGTCTCAGTTTCATACCTTATTCATGCTCTTCAAACAGGTAACAATCAATAAAAGGACTTTTTCCAATATGTTGGTTTGTCAGTGTTTTATGCATGTGTTAAAGTAACTAGCAATTTGTGCATATACGTGTCTACACAGGTGACTGAATAGGATGTCCTTGAATTCATAAAACATGTCACAGATTATTATGTTCTCTACAGAGACTTAAGAAATCAAGACAAAACACATTAGTAAAGTTGACCAAATGATAAGAATTATTCTCATTTTGAACATGTTTGAGCAAGACAGAATGAGACATCTGGCCTGCTTTTGATCATTTGCTTTCACCAAATATTTCAACCAGGCGGCTGAGATGCATGCGCTGTTGATTTTTTTGAGCAGTTGCAAATCAAAACATGTGCAGCAATCAGTTATGTGGAGGTTAATAAAATGTCCTGGACTGGAATCCCTTCAACAGATCTGGTTTTGAGACTTCTGTACATATGTTTGCTATGGGTATATTTGAAGTTGGAGTCCATCAATGAACAAAACTGCCAGTAGATCTGCTTGGGCCCCTGCTATTTTCACTTTTTTTGGAACCCATTAATGACATTAGAATCTGCACATCTAGTCATGTTGATAGAACAGAATCACTGGCAAAATAAAGATAATAAGAAAAAAAATGGATCCCTGAGTTCGCCTGAGTACAAGCTATTCAGTCACATGATTTGCCTTTTCTTCAATGGAGTAGTGGGGTTTCAGAACTTTTAATTAGCAGTATGGTATGTTCTAGCTAAACAAAAGTATTTTCTTTTTTGAGAACTCTTATAACTGAGGCACATGGCCTAAACTCAGATTTTCAGAGGCAAGTGCTTGGTTTCAGTGCCCCCTTACTTGAACGATCAGCTCATTGAGTGACACAATTAGCTGTGTCAGATTTTCAGAGCCTTGCAGTGTATTCTTTAAATCATGCCTCTTGTCTGAAAATCACAGCAATAGGCCACAACTTAAGGAGAGGGGAGACAGCGAAACAAAATGACCAGCACATGATGAAAAATATCCAGTATGTCTACAATTAAAGGCTCCTATGCTGCATCCTAGAAAGTAAAAAGGTTCTTTTAAAAAGGTCATTGGAATTCCTGTCAGAAAAATTAATAATCCTTTTGTGTGACTGATAAGGAGCTACAATGCGGAGTTCTTTTTTCCACCCCTTGATTTATTCCTGTAAACACTTTCTGCCCAACACACAGAAAGCTGAACAACTAGAGTTCTTAATCTTCTTGCAGGTGTCCTTAGGACTATGCATTGACACCTGGCTAAAGGTTTATTATGAAATTATTGATTTAGATTTCACACTGGCAGCAGAAATGAGCACAACCAGGCGGTTTCTCTCTTCAGAGCACGCAATGGTTATTTCTGCTTCAGATCCAGTCCAGACTGTTCACAGAGACCTGGGGCTTGCGTAGGGAGTATCCTTCTGCTTTTACAATCAGGAAAGATGGGGAATTCCTCCTTTAATGAGGAAGAGTTGTTTGATTTATAGCCTCTGAAAATATCTTCTTGTTAAAGAAGATGTATTTGCAACTCCAGACAGAAATGAGTTGTTTGGAACAAGGGGTCAGCTTGTTTCAAGAAGGAGACCTGAAAATCTCACAGATCAGAGCCACCCACTACATCTCGAAGGCATGTGTCTCTTAAGTGGCCTACAGACTCCCTAGGTTTTTGGGTGCTTCAAAATACAAATGTTCAAAGTGGCCTCATATGCAACTGGCCAGGAGATTTCATCCTTTCTTCTCAGCTACAGACTTAGCATCATGAGGTGGACCTTTATCACTTCTAACTGAAGCATTGCTGTGCTCCAGGTATCTTGGGATGCTTATTAGGAACAAGAAGATGCTTCACGGCATCTCTGCTTCCCCAGTAAATGTGTCTGTCTGGGAGTCTGTCACTTGGAAGCTCCATCTCCCAGTGAGGCTCCTCACTTGGGGTGGGCAGTGCCTGCTGCAGAGCCCAGTTCTCTAGCACGATGAAGAAAGCAGCTTAGGCATCTGAGGCAGACTTACCGTGTGAGTCTTGGGAATGAATGAAATGGAGAGGGAGGCAAGGAGCTGTCAGCACCTGGGGATGGATCCTTTGGACCTGGATACTCACCACTGAGTGAGTGAGTGGGGGAAAGGCTCTTGGCAGTGAGAAACTCCCTACTGTCAGAAATCATAGAGTAACCCAACCCCGCCATGAAAAGAGCAATGCAAAACCCACTGCTGTGCATGTGAGTCTTGGCTAACCACCTGAGATCTGCTGTGGTAGCCCTGCACAAGTTGTTTACCCTTGCTGTACCCTAGTTCACCCTTCTGGTAAACTAGGATAGAATTACTTGCTTACCAATTGCCACAGGAAAGTAGTACCCTAGAAAAATACCAAGATAGACTTAACTGAGCTTATAAATTATTTTGATATTCCCAGATGAAAGTTCCCTGTAAGTATAAAGTTTTATTATTATTTCAGCTGCTCCTTTCCCATAGCATAATTGCCAAAAAAAGGCTTTAGAAAAGCCTCAGATTAACCATAATACTTTTCTTGTTAATGACTAGCAAAATATTATACTTCTCACATATGGGACATAAGCATTTGATTTCAATCTAGCACACCAGTATTTAAGAACCAAAACAAGAATCATTCCATGTCTTGCTCAAACCTGACATAACTTTCTCTCTTGGAAAATACGTTTCAGGGACAATTCGGCTGTGGTTGTTTGCAACGTACACGATTTCAAATATAATTTATAGAGAGACTAACCTAAGGTCAATTATTATTACTGTCTTGAAGAAGTGATTGTAAACTGGGAATAGCTCCTGCTTTAATCATTTCATTTGCTCGACAAAGCAAAATAGAAATAGTTTGCAGTGAAAAATGTGTCTTCCAGTGGAAGCATCCAATGTAAAAAGAAATGGTAAGATTAAAAATGATAGCTTTCAGCTGTTGCTCAGTAAGTAGTCAATGTTTCCTCTCTTCTGGAAAGGCAATACTCCCTCTTCAGGGGAATTTAAATGGACAAAATCAGAATGGAGTACAAGAGACTTAAAGAGACTGCAGCCAGTCCTGTGTTTCTCTCTGTGGATGTTTAACATCGTGTTTCGCTACCACATGTGGGTTGTGCCTGAAGTGGCCATTATTAATCTATGCTGGAACATGCCATGGGGAAGTTTGGTGAAAGGACTTGATTATATGTATACAGAATGGACTTGTCCCAACACCATAGCTCAAATGTAAGACAAACCAAGAAGGATCAACCAATCTTTAATAGAAAGCAGGAGGAGGAAGTTCGGAACAACTTTTGCCATTCTGCCTGGAGAATATCCAGTGGTTAGAAACTGCAAGATTTCTGCAAGTATTTACTAGTATTTTTCAAAACCACATCAGATGGAAAATCCAGAACCACAGAAATGCCGGGGTCAAACCTCGACTTCAATATCCCATAACTGCATGGATGAATGAAAATAAGTCTGTAGGTAGTGCAGCAAAACTTCCTAAATATATTCATAACATGTAATGTGTAAACACCTGAAAAGAAGAAAAAAAAAGGGGCAGTTCCCATGCCGTTTTCTATTTTGGTCAGGAGAGTGGGATTTCCAACACAAAGGCCTGCCTCTGCTTTGAAATGGAGAAGGTGTTTAGTGTGATGACCTTTCAGTACTTTCTCCACTTGGCTGGTTGGAAACACTGTCACTTTCCCACAGTTTAATAAAGCCATTTAAGGGCCAAATTCTAATCCCAGTTACACTCAGTCCACGCTCTTCCCTCCCCAGCCTAAGGGGCTGGGAAAAAGATATACAATGTACCCGGTTAGGACCGAGGACAGCTTGGCATTGGATACCAGGACGCACAGAGGGGTCAGTCAGAATCCAGACTTAAGACAGAAAAACACGCAACATCCTTCCACCCACTGCCACCAGAGCTCAGGTCATGACACCATCTCTCTCCACATACAGATTGTTTGCAAGCCTTGCTGCCTGGACTTGCTCCAGTTTTTTTTTGTCATGTAGTAACTCATCAGCAAGCAGTCTGCTCAGAAATACCACGCACATGTATTAGGTGCTAAAAACATCCACTGTCTGAAGCTTCTAAATGGATCAAAGGCTTAGAAAACTACTTCTGAAAACCAGTTGTCCTCAGCTTTAACTACAGGGTTGGTTGTATTTTCCAAAACTGTATCTCATATTACCTAAATGCAAGATACAGACCACAAGCAGTGTTGTGAGTTTATGTCTAGTTAGAGCTACACTTTTGTTAAGGATGCTTGCTTCGCTGTTGGGAATTTTGGGGTGGGATGCACCAGCACATCATGTGTTTCTTTTAGTTGTCAGATCTGTCCTAACTAAACAGTTGCTCAGTGTATGGTACAGACAGGCAGCGGCGTGTTGGGAAAGGCATCCTGTCTTGAGGAAGAGCACTCTGACCCTGCTCTCCGCCCTCCCGGTAATGAATCGTACCGCTGGGGAGGAGAATTACCACAGCTCGACTGAGCTGCAGGGGCTGCGGGAAGGGACGGGGCCCTCCTTGCTTGGCTCCTCAAAGAGGGTGAGAGCAAGCGGTGGGCAAACTCCCCTACTCCTACACATGCAACCCCCAGAAGCCTTAGGGATGTAAGAGGGGGTGTTACTGCCCTATGCCCCACGGTGTTATGGATGGTCTTAGGGCACAGTGGCCACACCACATAGCATGTCCCTAGATACATACTAATATGGCCTTAATCAGTGGAAAAAGGAACAGCCTTCTTCAGAAAACTGCATGTGTGCGCTCTTCTTACCTTTGGTCCTCAGTCTTCATACACAAATTTGAGAATATGCTTACTCGAAAAAGATCTATGGATCTCTATAGGGAAACTAAACACCAGCAGCTAGTACTGTATCTGTCTAGAAAGATTTTTTTTTATTTAAATGTTGTATCTAAATTATTTAATTATCTCCAGGAATCTGTTTAGGCTCAAACACCTGCAGCCCAGCTGACTGATGCCACGCAGTGCCCCCAGAAACTCGTGACGGGATGGCATTGCCCACGCAGAGCTCTGCAGCCTTAACCTCAGCCCTGCACCGGCGGCTGTCACACCCACGTTTTGTCCTTTGCTGCCAAGGAACACAAACGGAGTCTACACATACATAAGTTTAACAGCTCATCTCTTCAAACACATCCACTGCCTTTTCCATTTTGTATGGAGTATAGAGAAAGATATTCCTGATGCCGGATTCTGCCACCCTCACAAACTGAGCAGTAAGTGACATCGTGAGTAATCTACAGATGGCAGTAGGGTTATCTGAAGAATAAGGAACAGATTTTAGGGGTAATTTCACTGGGAGAGAGGTGTTTTTGTGACTTTTGAAGTGCGAGCCTAGGGTAGTACGCAATGAGAATGACGGTATCACAGTCTGGCTGCAGTGGCTGAATAAAAATAAAATTGAACATTTTACACCAGAGAAAATCTCTGCTATTAGCAAACAAGCAGTTCAAGCTGGTGGGATGCAACAGCAGATGTACTTCCAGGTCTCCAGTCTGCAGGTTTGCATGCTAGGGCTGTCTTCCAAAACACGTGAAGTAGTTCCCCAAACCCTCGCATTCCATCTCTTAACTACAACAAAATACAGCATGTATGACTCTCAGTGTTAGCAGTAAAAACTCGTCTTTGGGAAAAAAGGTGAGTGGGAGGAGTAAGGGGGAAAAGTGACAATACAAAGCCTAGCACATTTTTTGGTTATGATATCAACAGATCACGATGGTGCACCTCCACCCTGACACACTTGGGCAGGTGATGGGGTAACCCCAAGCAGCTTCTGATGCTGTGTCCAACCTGCCTCTGCAGTCTCATTAGTAACAGGAGAGGTAATAACTTCTGGCCTCAGAAGCATGGAGACATTTTAAGTGACAGCCATTACATTTTATTGCAAATACAAGTTCACCAGAGAACAACCCAGACTTGTTTTCACCCTAAATGCTTTTTAAATTTTTTTTTTTTACAATGTGAATCAACCCAAAGGCAGTATCTGAGCTCCCTGGTTTTAAGTGACATTACTGAAAGCACTAAGCAAGTTAATAATTTTACAGTCAAGAAGTTAAGATGTGTATCTTTAATATCCCAATTTGTACATAAATCTCACTGTACTGAGTGTCCAGGAGAAAAAAAAAAAAAAAGAAAAAGAAAAAAAACAGGACTCAGATCCCGCTGTTTCCAAGTGCTTTGAGCTAACTGCAGGCAAACACAGCAGGCTGCAAGCTTCTTTGGAAAAGGTCAGGAAGTATGTTATTTTTATAAAAGGCAGCACTGAAGGAAGGAACAGCAGCAGGATGAGAGAAATGGATGGTATCCTGTTGCTGATGGCTGAATGAAGGGGATGGACACACTGGCATGCTGAAGAGATCTGATGCATACAGTGTGCCTGCCTGGCAGAGGCCCTGAAGTGTAGGAAGCGGACATTTTAGATGAAGCAGAGAAAGAGGCAGGATTCAAAGGCAGTGGGAAGATGCTTCTGACTGTGCTCCAAGCAGTAATATGATGCCCCACTAATCTTAGTGGGATTAGTGGTACATTATCCAGAAGAGGAATTAAGAGGTACTTACTCAAGGATAAACAGAGTGTAGTAGTCATCCAGAAGACTGGGATCCTATTGCACGAAGGCAGAGGCTCAGCACTCAGCAGGTGTATATCTGCAGTGAATAAGTTTAATCACTTCAGTGAGCTTCACCACAGTAATACAGCATATGGCTGCACACCTCTGTGTATAGTGACTGTTGATATTTTACTCTTCCTCTGCCTTTCCCAGCAAGAGGCAGAACCAGTCTGCTGCATTTCTTCACAGTGGCAGGAACCCTACAGTTGCCTGAAGGACAAGCCTGTAAAGCACTGAAACAGGGGCTTGCTCCATCATCAGGCATCAGTGCCTCCAGCAGGTTCCTAATGCCAAACTTGCTCTTTGTCCCTATTCCAAGTGCTGGTATTTTCCAGCATTGTCTCTAAACTGAGCTGTCATCTGCTGAGCACCTAAATAGCTGAGGCTATTACACTTGACCAAACTACAGGAAATGTGAACAACATCAATGATCCTGTGAGCCACTATGGAGCTGGTCTGGTTGAGAGTTGGCTTTTCTGGCAGTAATGGACAGTTTTGCCTTGGCTGTAGATCTCTGGTAGCAATCTGCCTAGGCATCTAGCACTTAGATATAACTCTTCAAAGGTGAAGTCAATGAGTACTTGTGGTCCTCAGTTTGTTAGCAGTCTTCTGGGAGAACATTAACAAGAAAGCCTGAGGATAAAGTTTTCAAGGACCTATATTATTTTTCAACTACCATTTCTTAAATTTCAAGTCTTTAATCACATTGACTT
This sequence comes from Tetrax tetrax, assembly GCA_009806455.1. Classification (NCBI taxonomy): domain Eukaryota; kingdom Metazoa; phylum Chordata; class Aves; order Otidiformes; family Otididae; genus Tetrax; species Tetrax tetrax. The sequence continues at coordinate 217,243 of WHYT01017116.1, read as the reverse complement.
TCAGTGAAACAAGCTTGTGAATACCTGCGTTACTTTGGAAGAGAGAATTTTTTGTTTTTAAAACTGGGATCTACTGAGGAACATTGAGGTAATGTCAGAATCCATTCAACAAATTAGAGTTTGTTCCAGAAAATGATCTGCTTACCCAAGAAAAACAGCAGAAAGGAAACAGAAGCAGTATAGGATCGGCCAACTTGATATGAGTGTTAAAATCTTCATTTCTGCAGATGGTGTTTTGGACTGAACTGGGTCTCCCAGTTTTCTGGAACCATGTCCTTAGAGACAAACTGATCTGTTTACATTCATGTGACCCATCTGGAAACAGTTAAGCTAGAACCAGAAAGGTATGAAATATTTGAACTGCGCTAAGTGTGGCTGTGGCTTGTGGGATTTTAGCATAGCTGTAGCAAATAAGCACTTTGATCCATTCAGTAAAGCTATCCTGGGATCCGTTAATGCGTCCTCATGCTGGATACAGAGGTTTGTGAATCCTTCACTTGGGTGATGCCACAGCAGGGTACTTTACCATCAGTAGCAGCCATCCCCAGCTTCCCAGCCCCTTACTCCCATCCTGACACAGAGCTGACACCAATGGCTCCTGGGCCAGGACCCCATGCACAGCTCTATCTCAGCTTCCCAAGCCAAAGCGGCATTGGAGAGCAGTGGTTGCTCATCCACATGTGGGTCAGGGGCAGCTTTTGCACAGGGTGAGGCACCCAAACATCCTCCACAATTCTCATCCTGGGGCAGGGAAGCTGCTGTAGGCTGCCACACAGGACAAAGCTCCCCATGTACCAATTTGTGTGCATGTAGACCTCCATGTGAAGTCAATACAGACTTCTTAAAATAAAACCTAAGTTCTGGCATCTGTTTCTTAATAACTTTCTAGTGAACCCAGTAAAAAGCCAAATCTTCCAGCATTTAAATTCCAAGTACAGGATCTACTATACTATTGCTAGTTAGCATTAAGTTACAGTACATTTAAAATGCTCAGAGGAATGATATAGGCATACATTACACCAGAGTTTAGCTAGCAAGTTCCAGCCTGATAAGCTAATAATACACTGAAAAAGCTCTCCATGTCCTGGCAACAGTATACTTTTAAGACACTTCTCTAAAACACAGAACCACAATAGAAAAATGCTTTAAAAGGAAACAAACTATTCCCACCATATGAAGATGGACCATCCCAAAAGGTAACCACACTGGTGTGAGCCTATTTAAAAGGCCAGATGAAGTAGGATGGCACGCGCAAACTGCATCACTCTCCTAGAGTTTATACCCATAAATCTGCAGATGAAATAGCGGGAAAATGAAATGAGCTAGAGCTCACTGTTTAAACTCATGATTAGGAGTTTAAATGGTCAAGTTATAAGTCTATTTTTTTAGATATTCTATCTTTATATGTATGAACTGTTCTTTCTTCAGCTAAGCTTTCCCACATGTGAAGCCTTTTGGATCAACAGCTATTGCAACAACTGTTTTATTTGAAATACCCTGAGCAAACTGCACACTGGGGCTTTTCTCTGCAGACATTGTGTTTTTGATGGTATCAAGTTTTTGTAGATGTAATAAAAGAATAGTGACATCTACTCAAAATGCAAGTTATCAACAAAAATTTTAAATTTAAGCCAATTGAAATCCATATAGTTGGACTGTTGATTAAAATAGCAAAAATATTACTATGGATGTATATTTTACATTTAGGAAACGTAAGGGGGGAGGAGAGGCGGAAGAAATCCCACTTTGTACAGACTACCAGATCACTGCCTGCTGCTGTGATTCTGTTTATTTTCACAGGCTACTCATAATCCCCAGCGATAGGCTTGGCTTATGTGGATATGCATCCACAAGGCTGCCAATCCCAGGATTATGTATGTATTTATAGCTAATCTATCCTCATATGTCCCTACTGCTTACCTGAATTTTAAGAACATGGTGCTCTAAGAAGAAGTGCTGTCAGGAGAACCCTTAAGCACATGAAGACAGGATAATTCAGGGTGTCTTTAATAAAGATGGGCCAGATTTTAATCCAGACATAATGCAGTCAGTATTCCTATAGTCAAAGACATGGCCAGTACATGGGATAAACCAGGCTCGTCTACACCACACAATTGGACCCCACACGCTAGATCCAGGCTGGGGAGGTAGGTGCGAGCTCCACGTGGAGACTTTGGACTGGAAGAAGTAGTACTTCGCTAACGTAGGTAAGGCCCATTAGTTCAGGCACAAAGCTGGTTTATACTTTTTTTTGGTACAGATTTTTAAAGGCCTCTGATCAACTCACTGATATAGTTTCCCAGTGGCCTCCTAAACAGCTGTGCATCTCAGCCAAGAGAAGGCTGAGTAAGCCTCAGTGGATGGGAAGAGAGCAGGAAATTCTTAAAATGCTATTTTCACCAAAACAGATACATGGAGATATTCCTCGGCATTTAACACAACCTGAAACAAGACCCCCACCTCTTCTGCTATTGAGAATTTATTCCTATCCCTCCTATATACTGTTATTCCCACCTTTGCAGCACAGATTGTGTTGCTACAAGTATCTTGGTTTAGAGGGTGGTCCCACAATGTAATCCAGATTTTTAAGGAAAGCTCCCCTACTGAGCAAGGGGCTGGCAAACTTCAGAATGGGTTGGAAACTCTTTCCTGTCCTTTCATCCTCAAAGCAATCATTCTCACCCCATTCTTAGTCTGATGTTCCTGCTTCTAATTTTCAGCTGAAGATGATCTTGGATGACCCAAAAAGCTTATCTGTTTTATTGACTTCTCCCCTTCCAGTTCTCTCCATTGTTCTAATGGAGAAAAAAAAAAATAGCCTTCCTCCAACTGCAGCTCACATAAATATTTTTGGAGGGATTTAAGATGGTGTTGTACACCACTAGCAAGTAGTCACTGGTAGTGAAAATTAGCAGTAGTGACCCTGTATTATAGTGACCCTCTACCAAATGACATGATACTGTCTGGAAAGTTTGCTGTTACAAGTCCTCAGTTCCACTTTCTTCTTACCTTACCAGTGGTGTTTGCTAGGCATAGATATTCAGAGGTATTTTGTAATTTACATTAATATATTATTAACCGCTTGGAATGCTTCTTCAGGCCCAGAGGATTTGGAATACAAATACTTGCGGCACTAAAGTAGCTTTGGGCATAAAATACCAGTGTCACCGCGTATTTTCAGGACATGGTTTAATAGGCATGGTGGTGTTGGCTTGACAGTTGGACTTGATCTTAGAGGTCTTTTCCAACCTTAAATATTCTATGATTCTATGATATTCACAGTGTGAATGTTATCAAAATTTTGTAGTTATAGGCCTTCAAAACCACTTGCTTGGGAGCAAGCATTGCTTCCTCTGGTGAGCCGTTGGCACATAGACTTTAACAAAGAGTATTTGCTGTCAAGTAGCAATGTTGCAATAGCTACGTGAATACTTTTCTGTGTCTTAGACTCTTATGATTGTCCATTGCAGATGGTACAAACTCCTCCAGGCTACACTCATTGCAGTGGGGAACATCTGCAGAAAGATGCAGCTGGTTACCTGCTCCCAGCCTCGTGTTGTAGACACAGTGCAGAAGTCTCTATTAATCTCCTACTACAAAACAAACTGAAAGCCCCAACATATCTGGTGTAGTTCCTGGTAGGCTTATTCTGTGCACAGCATCCTTGCAGATTGGCTGCCTGGGCTTAACGTACTCTGTGTGTTTGCTCTTCTGTTTCCTGGAGCACATGCTTAACTCTTATCTCCCTTGGATGCGCTGGGGACACACCTGGAACAGCTCCTAAAGTTGTTGCGTCATCACTAATATCATGTATTTTATTTTCATAGGTGTGGAGACAGCCACAGGGGATCCATAAGTGTGTGTCTGACTCCAGTATTGTCTCTTTTGCATATATAGCTTGTGTTGCCAAAAATGATGGCAAGAGACCAATCTCACTCCAGTACCAGCCAACATATGGATCATTTAATACTGATGGCCAGCCCTGACTGACCAGAGTATTTTCAAGGCCTCCTAGTTCTGTCAAAAATTATTTTAGACAAGAGAAAAATCCTCAGTGACTACACAGGAAAACTGCTACTTGAAGTAATTAAATTGACTCATTTGCACCTGCCTCATTTCAGGAAAGTCCAGCTCATTAAATGTGTTTCTCACAGGGGACAGTTTTCAATAAGTAAGTTTTGATAGGCATTAAATGTGAACTCTGGCTAACCAAGGGCAGAGGGGTCGCTTTCACCAACCCTACACATATTGGAAAGCATTTACTGTCTTGAGAGCTCCTAGACTGAAAGATATGGCCAGAAACTGCAACATTTATCTACAGGGCTTTTAATAAAATTCAAAGGTAGCAACCACATGTGGTGCTTTGATCTTGGGCAGGAAAGTAAGATCAATCTCCATGCCCCCTGCAGTCTTACTGAAATTAATAGCTTCTTCAACAAGGAGGAGAGCCTTGCTTAAGTGGAAGGTGGCACTGCTGGACAACTGCGTGGCCTTACATTTCAAACTTCCTCTCAAGCCACACTGGGAGTCAGTATTAATCAAAGAATACCCGTGGCTTGTTTTCCCAAGAAAGAGACATTTTTCTCCATAGTAAGCACCATTGCTGTTCATATTAAGATTATAATAGTGCAGGCTTACAGGGATACACACAAGCTCAGCAATCTATTTATGCACTTCTTGAGTAGAAAAAGTTCAGATTTATAAGGAGCTAAAGAAGAAAAACTTCCAGCCATGGTGGGAGTGCCGAGCCACCCCTTCCAAAAAGCAGCACAAATTACATGTGACATCCAGCTATACAGCCAGATGAAGACTTACTCTTTTTAATCCTATTCCACACAAACTCAGATCAGTTTGCGCTAACAGCACTTTCCAAAGCCCATGTCCTCCACAATCCTTTCTTGCCTGCATTACTTACAAGCCTTTTAACTAACAATCAGGTTATCTATCAATTTACCACCTGGCCACCACTCTCAGCTCATCAGCATATACAGAACAAAGCAAAAAAGTGAAGGTGGGGGTATTATGAACCCCTTTGAGAGGTCAGTTTCCTCAGAGGAGAGGCTTCGTGAAGCAAATAACTTAACATTTAGGAGGGACAGCTGGAGTCACAGCTGTAGCCGTTGAAAGAAAAATAACTTTCAACTCACAACACTTTGGAAAAATCACAATCCCAGGAAGAGTTTTATACACGCACAGCATTATTTTCCTGTAAAGGCTTACACTTTTTTTTTTTTAACTTAAGCTGAGCTCAATTGTCATTTTCAGATGTCTCCAAAATCAACAGATATTTGTGATAACATTTGATGACATTTCTTTGTGATTTGCAGTCCAGAAGTATCAGCCCTATTTGCTACCCATCTTTGTACCCAACCCTTGTGGCATCTTTGTTTCTGGTAAGATAACAACCTGTAGCTGTGTCCAGTATGGAAAGGGATCTTTTATCTGTATGGAAAAAAGAAAATTCATCAAGCCTAAAACATGTCAGTACTGATAGTGTGCACGTGCCTGGGTGTGCATCACTGCTGCAAAAGGCTCATGACGAACCCTCAAAAAGTTTGCGAAGTGAAATTGCAGTTTCTGAGCAGGGACAGGGACATGGCCCTGCAGTGGGCATGCCACTTGTTCCTGTGTCACCCAGCTCATGGCTTTGCAGGCCAGCCTTTAACTGCTCTGTGTGCCTTCTCCTGTCCTCCTTCTGCCTCCAACGTGGCTCTTGGATGGTGACTGTGACAGGGCTGCAGGACAGTTTGACAATTAAGTGTAACCATACAAGACGTGTAGCCTAAATTCTTGATTATAACAACAATGAAAACAGCTAATTATTAGCAGCTCTCCTTTTCTGAAATGAGGTAATCAAGGTGCAATGCCAGGCTAAGAAATGGTTTTCTGGAGAAGATTTCTGTGTCTGTCTTGGCACCCACATTACCCTGCTTGGGTCCAAGTTGAGGAATTTTAAAAAGCCTTTGAAGTAGACTCAGCATGTCATCTGCATATGTTTGCAGCTGGTTTATTGTTAGCGTGGCCAGAGCAGATAAATGATTATGTGTATCTGACCTGTATTTGTTGATATTAGCCTTCTTTCTTGGAAACTCTCTTTGTACACTGTCCAACCCTTGTCTGGCTGCTCATAGCACCACTTCTCGCATATTCCTAAAAAGTACACCACAGACTTGCAGAGGACTCCTAGAAATGCTCCTAAGAAAACACTTTCTTCAGAGAGCTGATGGGACAGCTAGCTCAGGTTATTTGATCAGCTGTAATTCCTCTCCGTCTCAGAAAGTCAGCATCAACTTCAGGTGAGCATGGGCTCCTGCACAGGGAGGAGAACGGCCACGGTGCAGCCAGGAATGATTCCTTCAGTATGTCCACCGTCAGCTATAGCCACAAAGTGCCTGCTGCAGCTGCTCAGGCACCACGCTGTTCCTGCAGCTTGCTTTGATTCCCTGCCACATCTCACTGCTCACCAGGCCCAAATCCACAAAGGCTTTTCTATGCCTAATTTTAAACTGAAGTAAAGGGGAGGTAGGTGTCTAAATACCGCTAGCTCTTAGTCATTTGACAAGCCTTACCTCCCCCGGACAGCCTTGCTCAAGGACAGCACGAAATAGCATTCATGGCAGTAGGTAAGGTAAGATGCTGTCAGCTCATCTTTTTCAAAAGCTCCATAAAAATATTCAGAGTATTCAGCCACCCACACTGGCTTGAATTATGAGTTTCTCCCACGCTGTGTAGCCTTCAAATGTATTTAAATAGTGCTCCTTTTACCTGAGGATACTGTTGCTTTTCATTCTCTAGACAAAAGCACTGGTGTCTGAGCTTTGCATGCAGAACAAAAACTGTGGCAGGTAAAGGTCTGGTAAAAAAGCCTTGAGTCTGCCTCTGCCCTTCCACCAACTCTGTATCAATGGCATTTAGATATGTTCAGTGGCATTACTCCAGGCTTATGACAGAAGCATTAGTTTCCAGAGATTTTATTACTATTTTCCATATCTAATTATCAAATAGCATCTGACATTTCTGAAATTCAGAGATAATTAAAATACAATTTTAAGATTTTTGACTGTTTCTCAGGCAAGATGATGAAAGCAGATTCCTCACTTCTGCATTGTTTAGGAACCCATTTCCTGACAGTTTAATATCTGGGAGCAAGGATAGTATCCTTTCTGTTGTTAAGATATTGGTTGTACATCTAAACAATTGCATCCTGTCAACTTTAGAAAAGGAAAACAGAGTGGAGTTATTTCTGCTAATCTTGGCTTTTACTAAGTCTCTCCCTATAAAATCTAAGTTCTGGGATAAATTTGACTTTACATCTTGAATGCCACAAACCCTTGTAAAATGCCAAACCAAAACACAGACTTACATTAAAAAAAAAATGCAAGTATTTCCCTTTAATTAATATGTATATAACATTCAGCAATATCTATTTGTTTTGGAAGGCTGTGCTGAGATGATTAACACATCCACAGAAGCATCCACATAACACAGGCAGGGTACACTGCTCCACCAGTGCCAAGGTCTGTCACACTGCATATTACAAGTCTGGATGAGAAAGAATTTTCTGAAGAATTCAAGTGCTGTGCAAATGAAGTTAGCAATTTAGATACATTACAAAAACAAAGGCTGGTGATTACAAAGCTAGAATGAACTTGGACTGTGTTTACATCTGCTTCCTGGAAGGTAAAATGTAATCAGAGGAACTAAAAAAAAAAGTCCTTCAAGGTTTTCTCTTTTGTTGTTGGGATCTTGTCGGTGGTGGTTGTTTTCTGTGGCAGGATAATATGGAAGATTTCTGTGCTCTTATTCTGTGGTGTGATTTGATGAGACAGCTGGTGGTACCCCATGCTGGAACAACAGCTGGGAATGGTCATGTAGTGTTTCTGGATAGTACAACACAAGCCAGCAATCTGTGTCTATCAGCTATCAGTCACCTTCTTTTTAATTAGTTTCAGATGCAGTGTCTAAATACATAGTGAAATGTCAGCAGTCCCACACTCTGAATAAAGCCTCCTCAAACCCTAGGTAGAGCTGGATTGGTTTTGTTTGTGCAGACCACTGACCTTTGAAGAGAGAAATCCCCAGTTGTGCTCAAAGAGCTTTTTTTCAGAGCACACATCTAAAAAATGTTACCCTTAACACAGTGTGCCTTTAAAACCTTGCAGTAAAACCCCTTCTTAAACCTACTGCTAAAACTTGCTTTAATCAGGATCAGTCTCACTGAAGTAACATTAACAAAAGTTGCAAGGAAAGTACTCATCCAACCCTCGGCAGTGGAGAACAGAAGAAAATCTGTCAAACGTCAGATTGAAGGTCCTGCTAGCCCATACCCTGCTTCCCACCATGGCCAAGAGCAGATGCCTGCTGAAACAGGCATATATGAAAACTCCCTGTAACATTCTCCCAGTTTCCAGCCATTTTCAGGACAGGAACTTCCTAATAAGGCTGTGGTTTCTATGTATTTAGTACTCTCCAGGGGCTACTCTTCCAATAAATTCTCCAGTCTGTCAATGAACCCATAAAAACTTTAGCACCCACACCATCCTTTGGCACAGAGATCTACAGGTCAGCTGCCTGAGAAGATGCTTTGTTTGGAGCCTTTCTATGTTATTAGCTTTGTCCGATGCCTCCCACCTCTTGTACTGGAAAAGAGCAAAAAATAAGTCTACTCATTCTCTCCATGCCACTCAAGATGTTTTTGTAAATCCATCACCTCCTCCTCCATCATCTCCTCTTCTAATAAAAAAGTCCTAGCTTAGTCACCCTTCATAAAGAGCCTTTCTGTACCTTTGATCATCTTAGTTGCCCATCTCTGGACTTTTTCCAGCTGCCCTATAAAATTCCTATGATGAAGGGATCAGGACCTTCTAAGGTCACTGGAACAGACAAGCTCACACCTAACACCCCAAATTTGTTACCGTGCCCCTTAGTCAGGATCAAAACCCCTATCAGTGCAGTGATAAGCAGGCTGCCGGCAGCAGTTGAAGAGCCTGAGCAGCATTACAGAGACTGCATCTTCTGAAATAACTTGAGCAGACTCAGTCAGATCATACCATCTCATCCTCTTCTGCTGCACCCGGCACGTGCGAGAGGTGGCAAGTCCCACCTCAGTGTGGCAGAGTTGTGGCAGGTTGAGAGGCAGTGCAGGGAGACACCCTGAGTGTGGACTTTCTTGAGACACAGAGCAGGCATGGCTCTTGCTGTCTTCATTGCATTTCTCCCAGATCCCCTTGGTGCCTTAGTCACAGCATTAGGAGGCTGTAGAAGGAGCCAAGTTTCCCAGTTGTTCTGTCAAAAGGCAACCCTCACTTGCCAAGCAGAAGAAATGAAAACATAGAATCATAGAATGGTTTGGGTTGGAAGGCACCTTCAAAGGTCATCTAGTCCAACCCCTCTGCAAGGAGCAGGGACATCTCCAACAAGATCAGGTTGCTCAGAGCCCCCTCCAACCTGGCCTTGAATGTTTCCAGGGCTGGGGCATCTACCGCCTCTCTGGGCAGCCTGTTCCTGTGTTCTACCACCCTCATTGTAATTTTTTTTTTTCCCTAATGTCTAATCTGAGTCTACCTCCCTGTATTTTAAAACCTTTAGCCCTCATCCTATCGCAACAAGCCCTGCTGAAGAGTTTCTCCCAGTCTTTCCTGCAGGTCTCCTTTAGGTAATGAGTGTCTGCTATATATGAGTGTCTCCCCAGAACCTTCTCTCCTCCATGAAGAACTCTTTCCCTAGGATTCCTGCCTATCCATGTTCGTGCAGAGGGCAATTGTACCCAAAATGTTTCATCACCTAACACTGCAAGCAAGCATGTCTCGTAAATAATCAACATGCAGAGCTTGTGTGGAGGCCATTCAAGTAATATTTCCCTTTGATTTAACTGTAGGTGTGAATATGAGAGGTCTGGTGGACCTGTGCAAGTCCAGGGCCCTCTCAGTATGCTGGAATCCCTGCACCAGTGATAAAAGGTTGGTCTGTGTCTGCCTGCCTGCAGACCAGTAGCTGAAGAAGTGGGAGAGTAGGCTGTAACTCAAGTAAAACAGCAGGCAACTTTAACCCAGACGTCCCTAGAAGCTCTGTTCAAAGCCATGTGGGTTGAGGTAACTCAAAAGCTTTAAATAATAACCTTGGGAGAAGCACTCTGGGAGGCTTTGCTTTGTCCTCTTCAGTGCACTTCACTGGTATGCTTACTTTGTGAATACTTTTTTCAGCAGTGAACAGATGGCCCCTTGCTTCTTACCTCAAATGTATTATTCTTACCTCAACCAAAATCTCCTTTGAAACAAAGCAAGCCAGTGTTTGTTTTGCTTCTATCGATAACCTTGAAAAACATAAACCCATAATAATACAGGGGGGAAAAAAAAGGAGTAAGAAGGAAGAAAGTAGAAGATAGAAACAAGAAAAAATAAAAGAGGAAAACAAATGAAAATTTTAAAAAAGAAGAAATAGAACAGAGAAAAGAAAAAAAAGAAAAGAGCAAGAAGACAGTGACCCAGCAGGTTCGAAGCCGCTGACTATGCACCTTCAGGTATCTTTACCTGAAAAACACGCTAGAGGGACAAAGCTATGGTACCTTCATTCACTGCATTGCAAAGTAAAACAGCTCAGCTTGAATCATTTGGATTCTTGGTAGCCAGGTGATTATTTCTTAAAAGATGATAACACCTTCTCTGCCCATAGTGTAATGGTCAAATAGGTGAGCTGAGGGAAACAAGACTGGTCATCCACCCCAATAAAGGAAAATACATTTTCCTTTGGATTATGGCTTTTCCTAAGTCTTAAAGGTAATACAAATCTTTTCAAACAATAGCAAACTCAATTAAAAGTATGTGATATACAGTGTTCAGACTCCAAGGTTAGAAAAACACATTTTAAAAGCACAGCATTATTATTATTATTATTGTTTGCTATTATAGAGTATCAGCCAAGGAAAATATTTTTGTCTTCAGAAAAATCTGAAGGGTCCCACCAGTAGGGTGGGACGCAGCTGACATTCCTAGTGGTTTGCTGTCTTGTTTGGAGCACCATGTGGTTCACAGCTAAAGGGCAGAGATGCTTGCTACTGAAGAATTGCTGTCCACCCCGGGGAAATGCGTGGCCTAGAGCGTTTCATAGTTCACCTGGAGCAGAAATGCAAAGGCGAACAAAGGAAGGGAGAAGAGGTAATTTACTTTGGATTATTGCTATTGGTGTGATGCCATTGTTACTTATTAAGCTCACTTTGTACTGAAGCCTTTGTACAATATTGGTAAGAATGCCATATTAAATATGACAAGGCAGCTGTGCCATTCTTTTATTCAAAGAATCCATAAGACTGTGGTTTAATCAGTAAAAATCACAAACAAATGAGGCACATTTTTCTGTTCAAATAACATGAAAGAGAGAGTCAAGGGGTTTTCTTCCCCTTTCTCATGTGCATGAAGTGAGTATTTAGTGATCAACTCATAGTCTGAAGAATCCAAATGCATCTCCTCTAAGGAACTCAGCATCTTTTTCTTTAAAAAGTTTTGGTGAGGCATTGAGGCATCTTTTGTTTCTGTTAAAGTCTATGGCAAACTGAAGCAGTAGTTGATCCTTTGTGTATAATTCACAGAAATTTGGAGAAGATTAAGAAGTAATGGGGAAAGAGTGTGAGCACTAAGAAAACAAAGAGAATTATTAGTCTATTTTTAGCTCTTTTTTTATTACAAGTCCATTAAGCAAGTAAAGTGAAATGTTGGATACTGGAGACAGAGCAAAGACAACTAATAAAAGCACATGATATTTTAATCTTTCGATAACTCAGGTGATAAATGCTGAGTATCATCATATGTACAGGTTGTTTCTGTATCTGAACACAGAAAAGAAAAGTGCAAAACTGATTCTCACTCGTCCCCTACAAGGCTAGCTGTTCAAGATGGATGCAGAAACATAATTTTCTCAGTGCCTCAATGACAAAACAACCTTTTATTTTCTCAGTGTTGGGCTTGTACAACACAGCTAATTGATGTCATGTGTTGCCTCATAGAGAGCCTGGCAACTGCACAGCTTCATGCAATTTGTGAAGTAAGCATCACCATCAACATTTCACAGAAAGGGAAATGGAGGCAAAGACAGCAAGTGTCTGGTCCTAAATCACTCAGCGTGTCAGTGTCAAGTGCACGATCGGGGACATGGTAACGACCCCCCAGGGTCTAAGCCAGCCTCACACTGCTCTTCCAGGAATCCCCTTTCCACAGAAGCCAGCTGGCCAAGAGGCTGAGGCAGCAGAGCTGCAAATAATAAACAAACCAGGAGGGATGGGACCCAGCTCCCAGTGGCAAATACCTCAAAGATTTCAGCTCCTGTCAGCAAAGCATATATCCCAACACAGGCGTTACTGTCAGCAGTAATGTAATATTATTGTCTCTGGTTCCCACTGGAAAGAAGACCATATAGGAGAAATCAGTTAATGGGCAGTGACAATGCACTTTGTCATGCCTGGTCTCCCTCCTCTGCATGGCCCAGCGCTACCTCTCCATCCTTCTCCTGCTGTTCCCTGGGTAGTCACAGCTCAGTGGGCAGCAACAGTGGAGGAGAGAGGAAGAGCTCATCCCCTCACCCGTCACCTGTGAGACAGAGAGTTGCCATCACTGTTCCTGGCTCTGTGTTACCAAGATGTAATTTAATAGGTTATAGTTGGGAGAGCCGAAAATAAAAATAGCGGAAGTTACTTAACTTTATCATACTTAACTTTATCTAGCCTCTCCAATTTACCATTGCTTTTTTTTTTTTTTTTATGTTCTGAAAGTCTACAATAGGAAGTTTTACCCCTGAGCTGAAAAGTAATGGCTCAGCACTGGGGTCACCAAGGTAGTTCCTTGGTTTGCACGGGATACTTTTACTTCTGGAGTTTTTTTGGTTGATTTGTTGATTGGTTGGTTTTTGTCTTTTTTTTTTTTTACGATGGTGCCTGAGCTCTGCTAGAACACTTACTCTGACTTCTTACCAGCCAGTGATGCTGTCAGGCTGTACCATCCTTACACCAAGTACATAAATGATAAGTCAAATAGTTGAATTTAAATCCATTATCATTTAAATTGTGCATTCAGAGAAGCAAGGGTCAGACCTTCTATTTGCATTTTTTACTTCATTTGATGCACAAGAACTGATATACAGGGCTTACATAGAAGTAGATAAGAACAATAATTCAATTCTATCTCTTTCCAAAAAGTAACCTGATTTACCCCTCTCTCCTCCTTTAATGGGAAAGTAACCTATCCAAACTGGAAAAGCAATTCAACAAATATTGATTCTACATGGAAAGACTAACTTGCATTCTCCTACCCAAGGGCCAGGCAAAGCCTCACATTCTGGAGGCTGAGAAACTTCAGACAAAGGGAAAAAGCCAAAGTTTTGGCTGTATTCTCAGCCAAGCAGTACCACCTCTCCTGACCCAGGACCTCTGTAGTTTGGGATCATTCCTGGCTACACTGAATAAAAGAGAGAGGTCAGAGAGGCTCTCAGAAGTGTTTCCTAAGCCATGTTCACCTTTGGGGGAAAATCAATGCCTAACATTGTCTTCGGAGGCTTGTACCAAAGCTTTTTTAAGTCAGTGGAAAGATTCCTGCTGACCTTAGTCCTCTTTGGGCTGCTACTCCATGTAAAGCATGGAGCAATTTGGCTATGGTTTTTGCTTGGGAAGTGGGATGTGGTATTTTGCATCAACTTCTGGTTTAGGCTACACCCCACACAGAACATATTGCAATAGTTAGCTAATATTTACTGGGGGTGGATCACAGCAGCTAGTGTTGCATTGGAAAGAACACGCAAACATGTCAACCTTCTTCTACTACTGTAGTTCTTCTACTACACAAGCGTCCCACAGCAATGAGGAGTCCAGTAAGACATGAAAGAAAGACCAACAGTCACAAAGGGCAGGTATAACTTTGCGTCAGTCATCTGCACCTCCTTCTCTGCTTCTCCTTGCTAAATGACAGACTAGGCCAGGTCACAAGAAGGCTGGACTTCCAGCCTCCACGTACACAATATTATACCCCAACCACACTCAAACTCATAGCATCCTGCATGAAAAAAAATTTGCAACCAGCCACCCAAACAACCGAATAATCTTGCCCCTCCAAATATCAGACAAACCTGACAGGTCCGTTTCCAAGTGTGCCTCATGCAAGTAGCACCTTTCTCTTTATGTGCATTTTATTGTCCTTACTATTCATTTTCCAGTGGTATTTATGTCTCTTAAAAGCCCATTTCTACCTCCATCACTACAGACCATTAACTTCCTCAGGCACACAGGTCTGTAGCAACAATAGACTGCAGGTCTGCAGACTTGCATAAATGTTTGCACATTCAAGCCCTTCTGCTGTGAATCTCTCAGGGATGATGAGTTAAGATTTATTCCAACCCCACTGATGTGTTCAGAAACTGAACTGCCAACTGAATTAATGCCTTCACATTAAAGCAGCAGATTCAGGCCTCTGACTCTTTTAAAGTATCTCTGATACTTTATGTCCATGTGAAATGCAACCTAAAATGAAGATCTAGAATCCATAGGAGCAATGAAGTCAGTTTCACAGAACTATTGACTCCTTCAGGTCCTTGAAAATCATTGTGTGTCATTACTGGAGTTGTTCAGCTAAGGCTAGAACAAATGTTGGTGGAAAGTGTCTTAAGAAACAGAAGAGGTACATTTCAGCTAGCTGTCTCCTAAAGCAACAAAAAACCCAAAGTTGCAACATAAGCAAAAATGGGGAACAGGCCTGAGGTTTTACAGAAAGAAAAGTAGTCTGGAAGAGAAGGAGGGAGAACAAGTCTTGCCTGCAAGCTATAACCGTTTTAAAAGAGGTGCAGCGTTAGATCTTCCGGGGAACCTCTTGGCCCTCTTATTTTATTACTAATTGTGTTTTGAAACAGCCATTTATAGAAGAGATCCACACTGTGCATTGTCAATTGCTAACATATGTCCCACGCTTGGCAAACAAGGCAACTCGGGAATGACATTTTGTGAATAATCAACACCATCACCAAAAACTGCCTGCATCTTTGCTTTGGGCTTAATAATACATTTTTTCCCCAAACAAGATAGCTTTCTCACGGCGGTGCCAAATGGAACATATTAAGCTTTAACGATGGCTGAGAACATTGTGCGCTGGAGAGGCAAGGACTGGGCTTTCTCGGACCTTACGACAAACAGCTGCCTGTGTGCCAGCCACAGATGCTGCTCCTCACAAAGGGGCCTCTGGGCATTGCTACGGTACAAATAATGCACTAAACCAGCAAGTGTTGGCAAACTGAGTCTGAGACTTTGCAGAGATCTGGGAGTCCCTCACAAAACATTCAGCAAGATGCAGTCCTCAGATTGCAAAAGCTGCGGACAACAAGGATAAGAGAGGATCTGGAAATGGCCAGCTTCTTCCAATAATATGTCTGGTCTGCTAAAGAGCCCCAGACAGACAAGACAGACAGACAGTGTTGCATACGTGTATGGTGTGTGTCTGAGGCAGGAAAGAAGTGAGGAAGCACATTTGAGCAAGGTCCTGCATCTGGGTCGTGGCAATCCCAGGCACAAATCCAGGCTGGGCGGAGAATGGATCGAGAGCAGCCCTGAGAAGAAGGACTTGGGAGTGCTGATGGACGAGAAGCTCAACATGAGCCGGCAATGCGCCCTTGTGCGCCAGAAGGCCAACTGCATCCTGGGCTGCATCAAGAGGAGCGTGGCCAGCAGGTCGAGGGAGGTGATTCTCCCCCTCTACTCTGCCCTGGTGAGACCCCACCTGGAGTACTGTGTCTCGTTCTGGAGCCCCCAACATAAGAAGGACATGGACCAGTTGGAGAGGGTCCAGAGGAGGGCCACGAAGATGATCAGAGGGCTGGAGCACCTCTCCTATGAGGACAGGCTGAGAGAGTTGGGGCTGTTCAGCCTGGAGAAGAGGAGGCTCCGGGGAGACCTGATAGCGGTCTTCCAGTACCTCAAGGAGGCCTACAGAAAAGATGGGGAGAGGCTGTTCAGTAGGGCCTGCTGTGATAGGATGAGGGGTAATGGTTTTAAAATAGACGGAGGTAGATTTAGATTGGATATTAGGAAAAAAAATTTCACAATGAGAGTTGTAGAGCACTGGAACAGGTTGCCCAGAGAGGTGGTGGAAGCCCCATCCCTGGAAACATTCAAGGCCAGGTTGGACGAGGCTCTGCGCAACCTGATCTGGTTGGAGATGTCCCTGTTCCTTGCAGGGGGGTTGGACTAGATGACCTTTGAAGGTCCCTTCCAACCCTAACCATTCTATGATTCTATGGTTCGTAGAAACTCCTAGAGAGTGGTTCAGCTTCAACAGCTCAGACTGCCCAGCTCTCTTCAGGGACTTTAAGGAAACTCAGACAAATGCCTCTGGGTGTAGTTTCACAGCTCACACGTGTGGAAAAAGACAGGTCTCATCTATCTTTCCCTTCTCTTGTGCTCTTCTATCCTTTCAGAGAACCTCCTGGTGCTGCCTCAGCGTCCCTTGGGGCAGCTCCATGCTTATCAGACACTTCCCTGAAATAGCTGTAGTCTTTTGGTGGGTTAGTTGTCTGATGAATTTTTAAATTAAGTCATCTGAAATAGGGTCCCATGAGCTCACACAAAGTAAGCAGCAGGAGCTGACAGCCAGGAGACAGCAAGGGAGATGGGAGATCTGGGAGTCCCTCTCAAAACATGGGGTGGAGGGAATGGACTCTCTTCCTCCAGTAGTGATGGGATGCCGAACTGACTCACTGCTTCCCATAGGGCTGCAGCCCCAAACAGGACACCTGCCTCCAGTGAATGCCGGATCACGTGAATCCCAGTGTTTGGTACTGAAAGACTGATACTTAAAATTAAGTTAGGACACCTTTATCCTCTGTTTAATCTGTAGTTATCATACAATGAACACTTGCCTTGTGGATATAAGCCAGTGACAGTATTTATAATACACAAGGGTGCCAGGTCCCTCAGCAGTCGCCTCCATGGAGAGGAGCAGACACTCAGCAGCAACCCTACACGTCATAAGGGAAACCTTGCCCCCAGCAGTCCCATGTACCACCACCATTTTCAGCCTTTTTATAAGTTGACTCATTCTCTCCCTGTCTCTCACATCCTTCTTACTGATTGAGAGACACTTTTTTTAACATTAATTTTGGTTTTAGATGTACATTAGCAATCCTTCCCCTGAGATGACAGCCAACAGAGGACTCCTCACTCAATAAGAGTGATGTCATGAAGCCCCTGAAACAGGCACTTATTCTGGTTGAAAAGAACCAGTCTTGGCTCTTAAAAAGTATTTGATTCCTACCAGATTGCATCCTGTGATTAAGGCTGAGCTCCTGGCACACACCATCCCTCCTGCTGGGGATGGTGACTTTCCCACATAGGCCTTGAACCCATGGTCCTTACTTCCATCGATGCAGGTGAATGGCATATGTTTTATCAATGCAGACACTCTTCCTTGAAATCTACAGGGTACAAATTTCTGCTGTCCTTAATTTAAAGCTCATGATTCAGACATGCTGCAGACTGGATGTGGTGGTTGCTGAATAGCCAGGCTGTTTTTACAATTTACCTCAGGAAGGTGCAGTGTTACCCCAATCCACGACAAAGTGCAGAAACACAGAGATTATCTGTAAGTCACTCCTAGGGCACCACTAGCTTTCTCTGGCAGTGGTTTGTTATTGTTGTTTTCTTGAATTATATTGATTCTTAAGCCCTGAAAGTAATCACTCGCATTGGAAATACCTACTAGCTCTTCAGTGCATGTGTATCTTCCACACTTTGCTTTCCCTTATTTTCAATCAGTTCCCAAACCCCATAGATGAACCCTGGGAAGATCTAGCAGCCTTAAAAGCTTGGGTGTGACAACAGGTGAAAAGTCATTTAGCACCATCCCATATGTATCAGCCTAATGGACTGCAAGCTCGCTGTGTTTCACTGTGTTGTATTTCTCCCCAAACAATTTTCAAAGTGAAAAAGTATATTCCCCTGAAAAGGTCAGGATTCATAAATGACCTGAATTCCCACGCATTTAAATAAAAATGACACTCTCCCTTTTAAAGCTTCTCAGATTAGGGCTCCATTTCGTACGAAATGAGGGCCCTCCACACTTGCTTATGTAAGGACTGCCAGTAGCTTAAAAGGTGGGAAGGCGATGAGCCATGACGGGGGGACCACAGACTGAAGCACTGCTGTCATCTACTTAGCCAAAGTGTGTTGAGATCCTTTCCCCTAACCACACCTTTAAATCACTTGCTTTCCTATTTTATCCAGATTCTTAGTAGTTCAAAACCAGAAAGATTCCTGTAGACATCCAATTTATCTTGCACTGTTTTCAGCTGTTTTCTCTCCATTTCCTGCTCTATGTCTCCTCCTTTGAGCTTTTATTTCTCCTCTCTGGAAGCACGCTGTTTCCGCCACTGCAATTGGTATACCTCTTCACATCCAAATTTATTCTCCTCATTACACCACATAAAAATTGCAGATAAACTGCAGAAAAAAAAACAGAGGGGTGGCAAACCTGATACTGTGCATGGCTTCAAAGTGCTTTGAGAACAAAGCTCAAAGGACAATCCCTAATAATTCACCTGTGATCATTTTTCTAAATTCTTATACACTCTAGTGTGAAATGACTGGATTTTATTGTGTTGCACTTAACACTTTGACTCTGGCCTTTGGTATTAATGGGAATGTCCTTCAACTATAGCTCTTTTTGCTCCTTTTCTTTGATTCATTAGTTGTTTACTGCAGGCTATTAACAACCCTAGAACTAGCTTTAATCCACAGCCAGAGTCTTTAAATATAATACATCATCAGCAGGTAATTATTCACTTTGAAGTCTTTCCTTCTTTTTTCTTAGCCCTGTGAGGTGATATCTGGGACTTTAAAGTATGGTAACAGAGTACTTCCATCAAAGCACAGAAATTAGTGATGCAAATGTCAAGAAGTTAAATTGCGTACCTTAAACAAAAGGATGGCCAATCTTCCTTTTCTGTCTTTCTTTCTTTCTCTCTTTCTTTCTCTCTTTCTCTCTTTCTTTCTCTTTTTCTTTCTCTTTCTTTCTCTCTTTCTCTCTTTCTTCCTTCCTTCCTTCCTTCCTTCCTTCCCTCCTTCCTTCCTTCCTTCCTTCCTTCCTTCCTTCCTTTCTTTCTTTCTTTCTTTCTTTCTTTCTTTCTTTTCTTCCTTTTCTTTCTTATCTTTCTTTTCTTTCTGTCTTTCTTTTCACTTTTGACTCCTGCTACAGCTTTGGAAAGCTTTTGATGCTTTTGCAGCAGTGGTAGCTTGACAGTTCATACTTTAGAACTGAGAAATACAGATGCCTGCCACTATAAATCCACTAGAAGCCTTGTCTGTTTTCATCATGTTCAGTAGGATTTTGTTTCAGTAGTATTACTAGAAGTCAGCTCAGAAATCCAAAGGTGTACATTACAATTCTAGGCTAGTGCCTCTAAACATACATTTGCATAAGCACAACTTCATGGTGCTGTGTTGATTCCAGAGGTCTTTGACTCAGGTTCTTTGGCTTAGTTTCAGGAAGGTCCTTAAGACCACGATTAAGTGTTTCTGTACTTAAGGCTTTCCTAAGTGCTATCTGATACCGGTATATGTTTCCTGAACAAGGATCTTTGTGTGCACACTTGCAGAAATGCCAGGACCAATCCCAGATGCACTGAGAAAGACATGAGCAGTGCATATCTGACAGCTCACCTCCACAGACCCACAGAAGACCAGTCTGTGGTCTCCCCAGTATAGTGTGCATTCATCTGAAGCACTTCTCAGCCTTGAAAAGTCAAATACATAGTACCATGGTAAGCACCTAAGATATTTTTTTTTTGGTCACAAGTATTCCTGTTTAATCTTTTCTGCAGCAATTTATAACTTTGGTCTGTAAATATCCCTGGAAACAACTTCTGAGGAACATCTGACCTGTAAATGCAAGACAGTTGCATTTATTGAGATAAAGAGCCCAACCTCTTCTGGTTATCCATATGTCTCTCACGATGTGCTTTTGGGGTGCTCTGACATGTGGCTTCCAGCAAAGGTAGCACTGGGCATGTGGATTTTTTTTTATTATTATTTCCTTGCACATTCGCATTTCTTTCAGTTCACAGGAAGCAGTAATCACACATATAACACATAACAGGCAGAGTGCTGCTCTGCCAGCTCCCAGTTACCAGCAGAATGAGTGGTGTGATTAAGGCAGTCAGCATGTGGACCTAGCTGCTTTGATCATGACAGCATCCCTAGAAAGCACTGAAAGCAAAGAGCATCTTGTCCTTTTACAGATGAAGAAGCTAAGAGCCAAGTTTCAGCCAAGTTTCAGGCTCATTTCAATCAGGCTTCCATTGTTAAGATGTCAAGTAAGCCATGGAAGATATGTTACATCCTACAGGTCAGGCCACTGATACCACCACTGGCTGGCTCACCACAAGAGGAAGAAGCCAGCACATGAACTTGGAGTGCTGGGGCACTCTGTGAGGCCCCAACTGCAGGAAGGTGAGTGCGAGCACGCTCCATCTTCTGCTAAGTAATCCACAGCATCACAAGAGAAAATGTATGCACACCGAGGAGTTAAAATGATGAAAATTAAGCATACCATGAACAATATTCTTGCTTTTGGAGAAGATCTAAAAGCTTCTCCGAAGGGAAAAGTAACCGCTAAAAAAGATTTATCTTTGCAAGCATCATAAAAAAGGTCGTAAGCTGTACACACTACAAAGGCGCTGCCTTTGCCCCTCCATCTCTGTCTATGATTCCTTTAGATTGAAGAAACCTGTTGGCTTGAGTTCTAAAACCCCAGATAAAAGCCTTGATTTGTTAATTAAATTTTTACTGCTATCTGCATTTGATATCTCAGTCAAATTGTATCCGCTCCCAACAACAGAAAAAGTCACATCAAAGGAGAGCTCCACCTCCGTGACCTGTAATTACAGAATTTACTGCGGGGTGACACTGGCTGTAAGATGCACCTGCCAGGCAGCCCGGACGCACGATCCACACCTAAGACAAAGCCATTTCATTCAACCAGGGTGAGCCAGCATATGCCAAACAAAAGGACTATGTTTTGTCAGGAGCTGGCCTAGCGTATTGCTTCTCACAATAAATCATGGATAAGGGTGTGCTCCCACAGAGAAAGGCAGAACTAGGAGAAAAAGGAAGAGAAATGGGGATGGGAAGGTAAAGGGAATTAAAAACAAAAGGAAGCAAAAGGAAAGAAAATTAAAATCCATCCTAGTGACTAAAACAAAAAGAGAAAAATGCTACTCATAAACAAAACACTGACAAAATACTAGGAAACATAGGGAAGGAGAAAAATAGGGTAGGAGAGAAAAAATAGAGAGGAAAATAACTATAAATCATGCGTATATGCTAGTATATCTGCTGGACTCAAACGTTAGCAGGCAGAGTATTCTCCCCTTTAAACACCCACACAGGTAATGCAGAAATCCCCCATTCGTGTCAACGCGTTCTTTGGACCTCGCTTGTTTTCCACTGTATTTTGAAACAAGCAGAAATGTATCATGACAAAGACTCACAACATAGTCTTTATTAGACTTGGGAGCCTCCCTGGGAGCCCCAGAAGTTGTTGTTAGTGTTTATGTTTGGGAAACAAAACACAAAGAGGAAAATAAAGTAGCACATTGAATAGGCTTGCTGGAGAGGAATTTTCCCGGGAGTGATTAATGTACACAAAGTATCCATATTACAGAACAGGCATTTTCAACATGAGAATAATAATTTTGTTGAAAAAATCTATTTTTTTTTTCCTTGGGAAAAACAATATGGCAAATCCACGCCTGTCCACCCAGAAGGCTTTTGTTAATGCTTCTTCGGTGACACAGGGACTTCTAGGCTGGCAGTTAAAAAACATCCAATTTGGTTCTCTCACATGGATGAATGCCCAAGATAACCCTTCCTGCAAAAATAAATGAATAATAATTTAAAAAAAAAAAAAGCTGGCACATATTGCTCATGTCATCCTGATTTTTTATTTACATTTGTCCCAAACTTTGAGGGTTTTTTACACGAAAGAGGCTCTGATTTTCTTATTAGAATTCTTTTTTGTTTAATAAGAGAAGCAATGAAACTAAGATGTCTTTCTTTTAGAAAAACTAAAAGCCTTTCTTTGACTTACTACAGCATGAGCCTGACCTCACTGTAACCAGGGAAAAGTTTGCTGTTGACTTCAGTGGGCCCAACCTCGCATCCCTTTGGCCTCAGTGAACACTGACTAAACAACATTGCTGAAAAGCATGGGGTGAGGTGTACGATGGGATAAAGGGTCTGTAGAGATCAAAGATTTTCTCTGTTTTCATTGGAACTTCAAAACGCTGTTGAAATATTTACAAAACCCAACTGAGGTGACGTCTCTGAAAGCTCAGATGAAAAGCACCCTCTACAGCAACCTGGGTTTTCAAATCAGATGCATGGCCAGAGCATCCCATACAACGGCCGTGTCCCAAAACTGACGATCACCCTTTTTTCCACTGGTCGTCCCTGTATTGTGCTATTGGAGCCATCTTCAGCAGCATTTCCACTGACACAGTGTGACTTTCCTCTGTTGGCAATAGCAGGACCACGGTCCTAGCTGAGGACAGGACCTGCTCAGGTCTCACCATTAGCCTTTTCAATGCTGCCTCACAAATGACAGCCCAGCCCCACCAGGACCGTAGTCCCTCTGTTTTTTGACACTGTGGCCAGTAAAACAAGGAGTAACCTGGAAAAATTGCCAGGGATAAGAGGGGAAATGGGCACTTGGAGGGGTTGGGTCTCCCAGCATCAAAAAACAGGCTGGGGCTAAGATGGGGCTAGAAACCAGCACTAACTCCTGGTCCTTGTTCACTGGCCGGCGTATTTCTGGTGTTGCTCAATACGGCGATTTAACCGTGAGAAGACATGGAGGCAGGTTACAGGCAGAGGTCCAGTCTCCCCAGCCCCAGCCTGACTGTATTAAAGTCCTTCCTGACTGCATGGCCTCCAGCTCCTCCCAACCTGGACAAAATCTTCTCTCTCTCAGAGAAGAGCTCAGCTGGCAGAATACGACTCTTGTGTCCCAAATTGCTTAGCTTACATCAAATTTTCAGGCAGTAAGCAGCACAATATCCTGCTGCTGTGAATTCCTGCTGTCAGCAGCCTTCACGCTGTGGATGAGGGAACCTTAAAGCCAGGAGGATTGACACTGCCTGGGTTCTGGGAACTTCCCCAAAGCAGAAGGATTTGCACATGGGTGAGAACTGACCTGGTATTCAATTGCCAATTTACCATGACAGTGAAGGTTCTGGGGCTGGGCAGAGAGGCTGCTGCCCTGGCGCGACACGGAGCTCAGGTGGGTTTGGGTAATGAAGGCAGGTGAGATGCTCCCCAGGGAGGAAGGGGATCGCGCTGGCATGTGGGAGTATAGTGGCGGCCTTTCAGTGGGAATGGGCAGGTGTGAGATCAGGGGCGTGGTGAAGCTGCCAAGATATGTTGTTTTCAGGCAAAGCTGGAAGCACTCACACAGAATTTTGTAGAAAAAAAAATTCATTTGCCTTAGCTGGATTCAGCCTGAGGTCTTGAAGTGGGAGCAAAATTATCTTGATCAGTAAGGTTAAGGGGCCTGGAAAAAGGCAAGAGGGCTCACAAAACTCCAACAAAATATTACCGAAGTACATCTGAAGTGTGTCATTTTGAAAGAGCAGTAAAACATTTTTCATTTCCACAATGACCAAAGGAGCAGAAACTCAAACGTTGACTTTCCAAATATCAAGAGTAACTTCAAAGAGCAGTCAATAACAGAGAGTGTTGAAAGGCACTTTACCCAAATTGTGTAGAAGGTTCATTTAAATGAACAGATAAGAGCTAGTCTTTCATTGCTAGAAGAGGCCACTGCTTGGCCACCCCTGCAGATGTCCGGGGCTCTTGTGTGGAGGTGAAACAACAGAGATGATGTCTCTTCTCTCTTCATAAACCATGCCCAAGATTTACTTTTGCTGCATGTGTGAGTCAAGCCAGTTACAACCGAGTTGTTCATAAGGGGCAGAGCCTGAGTTCATACTGGATTCCTGCCATCCATCTGTTTCCGTGCCAGGCAAGCCAATCTCCTTGCACCCATGACAAGCCAACATGTGGGCAGCATTGATAGCTGAGCACCTCAGAGTGATGCTGAGATCATAACTAACAGAGCAGAGCCAGGCAGAAACACCAGAAACTGAAGTAAAATACATTCACAGAGAGAGAGAAACTCCACAGCTGCTAGCTGGACATGGAAATGTGCTATACCTCTTTTGACTGCCTGAATCAAAGCAAGGGAAAAGCGACCTGAGACTACCTTCCAGTGCTGTCAATAGTTACACAACATTTAAAATAGCCATGTCTAAAAGAATTATAAGCAGTGAGAGCTATTACACACTTTTAAAGTCATTCCAGTTCAGTTATGAAAATGCATCCACAGTCTGTTTGCCTAAAACTGGAGTGTTGTGATCCTTGTTTACCAAGTAAAACAAACACCTCATATGGCGGGAGGAAATGGCCCACGAACGCAAGTCTTTACAAGCCTCCTCATTACAGTGAGATCAGAGTCTGCCACGTGTGCCTATCATTTTCTTGGGGCTTTTTCTTCTCTTCCTGATTTTTGTCAATGCTCCTGACTTCCCGTCTGCTTTCTATTTACAGTTGTTAAAGGGAGGGACAGAACCACACATCCTTAGTTTGGAGCGGGACAGAAATGGGGATCAAAATGCAAATAAAAATTAACCTGTTGAACGGCTCTTTCCAATACACAAGTTTGCATAAAAGGAGCATAAAGGATATACAATTATGTAGGTGCATAAATTGCATAGAGTTTTGAAGTAAAAAACTTTTCTATTGACCCTAAGTCCATCATATGGACACTATATTCCCTTGATTCTCTCAGCGAAGAAGCTAAAAAAGTTGATACAGGGCACAGTTTTGGAATATTATCCTCTCATCACAGAAAATATGGGGTTTTTTTCAGATGTGCCAACTCTGTCTCATCACCTTTAGGACACTTGTGCCATTTCAAGTGAGGTTCTTGGTTTGTAATTTTTCTTTCTCAGAAGTTCTTTATCAATAATGCTGCTCAAAACCTCCCAGCAACTTCCCCTTGGCGCTGATGGTCTCCTCCTTCCCAGTAACACACTGGTCACCATGTGGGTACCTCTCAGGTGTTGAATTATGCCACCAATGAGAGCCCAGATCATTTACTCCTCTCTATCAGAGGTTTGAGCCTCCCTGATGTGCTCTTCCCCAGGTGAGACACTCCTCGTCGTGCATTTCTGATACTTAGTGAACCTTCCTGATCCTGTAGGATCTCGCCAACTCCCTTGACTGCACAGACACTTGCTGAGCACCACAATATATCCCCTTACAAAGAGGCAGCTCCCTCAGGTATTTTTTACCTGTCAGATCCTTAGTCTCATTTGCAGCCTGTCTCCTAAAATTTAGTACCTCATCCAGCAGCATCGCACACCCAGTGCGATCGCACCCCACTGATGCAGATGCTATTTTCCACTGCTTGCATCCTCTACAGACTTGGGTCAACATCTGAGTCAACAGCACTGTTTCTCCCTCAAAAGCTTCTTGCTCTGAGATCTTGAATGCCGGCTCAGCATCTGCATGCACCTTCACTGCGGCAGCCAGCAGGCACCGCAGCTCTTCCCACTGTGCCTCCTCTCCCTCCCTGAATGCTCACCTACCTTCAGCCTCCAAATCCCCCCATGTACTCCCTCTTGTCCACCTCAAATCTCCCCTGGTCACAATAGTAGACTCTCCATTTCATCTGCTGTACGATGTGCTGTCATTAATAAAACTCTGCTTAGGGATTTGAGAGAAGAGATGTGAATAAACAGCTGAGATTTTCTATCCAGCCCTAGTTCTACTGTTTTAGCTTTAAGAGAAAAGCAACAGTTGGTAATAAACCAGTAATTTGACATATGTGCTTCGTTGCTTATCAGCTCGTTCACTCGACAACAAAGACAGGAAAACGCTGCGGGGGTCATTTCATCAGGAGAGGGCTCAGAAAACCTGGAAGTCTCTGATGAAAATCATTTAAATGGCATAGTCAATGGTCAGAATGAGTGTCTGTGGCAGTAAATGGGAGCATATTAAAATGGCATGGGAAGTTTAATCTGTGATTGATCTCCCAACAATTACCCTGCTTTCTAAATCTCTCCATCTCATTTAACGAGGTGATTTCAATGTTCTAATAAAATGTGGCAGGGGAATGTTTCCAGATGTCCAGTGCGTAGGGAAGTAAATGCTTCTCTGAAACCACAATCCGTATATTAAACCAAGCAACATCATCCTCTGATTGAATTACTCTTCTGTCTCAATTGGAGAGAAAAGAGTCACTGAAAAGTCATGAGATTCTAAGAAACCCTTTCAAATCATGTCAGTTTTACACAAAACAGAAATCCTCCCTCTGTTGATTTCTTGGTATAAAGCACAACCATTTCACAAGTGCTAAAATATCTGCTTTTACAACATTTCTCTAAAATTGGTTACTTATTCCTCCATTAGAAATGGAAAACATTGCTCTTTGTGCCCTGTGGCTGAGTTCTTTATCTCTGATCGCTATAAAAATGAGACCAACAGGTATAAGCCCAGCTCTCAAACTACACTTTTGAGAACAGGGGAAAAATCACAATGAAAAGTTCAGGACATCGGGAATCACACTGGATCAGTCCACTTGTCAAACTCTCCCTGCAGCCGACACTGGGAGGTCACTAGGGTTCCCACCCCGCTGTGCAGCACTTCTTAGCATGAAGATTTATTATTTTTTTTAAATTATTTTTTCATTTACACGGGTGCCTCCTGCAACCGCTGGTCTGATTTCCATACTTCAAAGAGCTCATACCAAAGTGTTCACATGACACATCACCAGACCCGTGCCTGCCGTTGCTCATATATAATATATACAGCAACCATCGCACAGTGCTAGAGGACGACTGTGGGCAGCCCTGGCCTCTCCCAGACTCCCTGGATAACTGTGTGGGTTGGCCCACGGCTGCAGCATTTGCCCCAGGTTTGCCAGACCTGTCCCTCACAAACCATTCTTCAGCCAAACACTTAGGGCCAATTTAATGTTCTTTAAAGTGTTTCGATGTCAAAGAGCTCAGAGGAGTTTTGGTGTGTGTACATATCGGTTCTCTTCAAAGCAAGTCGAGGGCAAAAGTACACCCCCCCCCCCACACCCAACCATTACCTCTCCCTTCACTAACTGCAATTTTGGGCAGTGACATATAACTACTACAGTGTGCAGGGCCCTTGTCTCTATTTTCCATTCACTTGAGATTAGATGGTTTATCTTTGTCTATATTCATCCATCAAAATCAAATAAAAACTCAACTAATCCCTGACAGCTGACAGCTGAGGTCACACCATGTCTTGATTCCAGTGAGTGCAAACACAGCCCTCTTAGCAGAGAGAAAAGGGGAAAAGAGTGGCACACTTAACCCCCTCTGCTCTGTAAATAGTCTCGTTAGCTCTCAGCTATCACAAAAGCATATCCCAGATGGCATCTGGCAAATATTAACCAGATACTGGCTGCAGCTCTATTCACATGACAGTAAGTAATGCATTTGGTCCTCCAGGTTAGCTGTGTTTGGATGTGAAGGTCTGTATTGACCTTTGAAAGATTACAGAGGAGGAAGGAAGAGAATACCTGCAACGGTCAATATTTTACAATGTGCAGTTAGGTGAGTGCTTAGTGCCACAGCTCAAAGCAGCTGCCCAAGATGGGTATTTCATTCCATGCCTGTGAATGTTCCATCAGTTAAACAAGCTGAAATGTGCAATTGACTTTATTTTAGAAATGGTAAAAAATGATGCTGAAAGAAAACTTTGTGCATGAAGTGTCTGTCATATCCAGGGAGGCTGAAGTTATAGAATATACTTACACAGACTGTTCACTTTAAAATGTTGCCAAAGGGTGTGAAGGCCAAGTTGGAGATTAAATTTCCCTTTCTCTTCCCTGCATATGATATAGTGATATGACCCAGATGATAATACACAAAGCAAAATTGTCTGGGTTTGTTTCCCCCGAGGGTTCACTTGGTTAACTTTCTGATTATTAATTCCAGTAATTAGTGAATGCTTTATAAATGGGGGTATTGTGAAATCTGATCTTCTGAAACTGAGGTCTCAGCATTGTCTTTCGACGTGTCAGAGGACTGTGGTACCATCTGGTCTTCACAGTTAGCAGCCACTTATGCTACGGTCTGTGCATTTTGTTGCCAAAAAGCACAGAACTGGATATTCCTTGTCACTGCACATATTTGTTGGGAGCCAAGCATTCCCTAAAAAAAAAAAAGAGATATGTCATTTCTTCAGAGACCTTTTCTGACATATAGCAGTCCCACTACCACTAGATGTTTCTGCTGGGCAATATGAGAGCTGTACCTGTGTTCTTTTATTACCTTGGGCTAAGTAATTCATAATGAGTCTCTGTCCAGGAGGGAGGGGGAAAAATTATTAAGGGCTAAGAAAGGTTTTATCAATGCATTTTGTTTCCCACCTGAGAAAAGATGGAGTGTGACACTCTTCTTGCAATATTACCTTCATTTCTAGACCCAGCCTTGGTGTCCCTGTATATTTCTCACTTGGACATCCACAGTGGCATCCACACCTTAGGATGGGGACACTGTTTCATTGCTGTAGGCAGAAAAACTTCTAAGCTTCCTCAATAATATTTAGCAGAAAAAAAACCTCCATAAACACCATATTTTCATGGGTATAAA
Organism: Tetrax tetrax; assembly: GCA_009806455.1. Classification (NCBI taxonomy): domain Eukaryota; kingdom Metazoa; phylum Chordata; class Aves; order Otidiformes; family Otididae; genus Tetrax; species Tetrax tetrax. The sequence goes on along the minus strand of WHYT01017116.1, from coordinate 188,536 downwards.
CCCAGGTTTTGTGCAACTCCCACTAGTGTACCATGCCTTCCAATAGTCCTAATTCTTACCTTCCCTTTCAAATATGTCCTTTCAAATCTATGAGGGCTATCTGAAGAAGTACACCATTTATAGTTTTATTAAAAAAAAACCAAAAAGAGGACTTTTAAAAAGGTTGAATTTATCTCAGACTGGGCCATACCTTTGAAAAAATGACAGTCCTGCTTGCTGGAGTACCCTGTTCTTCCACTTGCTATGCAAAGATCTCAAACCTATATCTTCATCAGATCTGGTGAGTAGCGCAGCTGGCCCCATTTCTCCATTCCTAGATACAATATCTATTCATGAGTTTGTCTAGGCACCAGCTTATTCCATTACTGCTGCCGAGATTTTTTCTGCTACAGCTCCCTGCTATAAAAACAGGCAGGCAGATATGTTAGAGCAGCAACATATCTTGGGAAGTAAGAGGAAATGAAGAGAAAAGAGGTCAAAAACATAACAATTAAAGCAGGAATTCCAAACAGCTTTGAAAAAATAAATGGTAAAAGGGTCTCAGCTTAAAGAAATTGTTTCTCTTAATTTGTAGGTAATTCAAAGTGACGATACAAAGTGAGTTAACTAAAAAGTACACGTGGAAGACATTTAATGTTCAGAGAACAAAACAAGAAATACTGCTGACAGAAGTGAAGCAAATAAGAGACTGGAAACAATCAATCTGAAATTATTCATAAGGTTACAGAGCAGTGTATAGCTGCTATGTTGGAGAGTTTTCTCAACATTTCAAGCTTGCCAGAAGGAGACAGTGACCTGGACAATGACATGGAATAGCCTAGCAGAAACCTTGATGTAAAAGGAAAAGTTTTATTAACACGGAACTGTCCAGAGTCCTCTTCTTCTGATAACAAGTACAATTAAAAGTTCTTCCGCTAATGAATAAAATACTTCCTTCATTTACAAAACAACATACCGTAAGGGAAACTGCACACTGAGTAGACATTCATCCTCAAAGATTTGCTTTATTAAAAGCTTAGTGTGAAAAGCTCTAAAGAATTTCAATAAAACAGTTTGGAAATCTTCAGGAATATCTTATGCCATGCCTCAAACAAGACCCCAGGGCAAAAAAAAAATTAGAAAACATTAAGACTGATGAGATAAGAGTGATCCTGCAATTATACAACACCTCAGGAGAGGTGCACCTTTCACAGAGCACAGTTGCAAGATCTATCATTGGCATCAAAGAGAACTGCATATAATAGCAAGCCCAGAGAACTCCAAACAAAGCCATACAGGAAAAGTGGTAGTGTGATAAAGCAGAGGAAATCCAGCTGTATGCTGATAAGCATGAAAGGGTTTTGCGAGTCAACGTGAAGAGGCCCTGGTCTGGTGACTCTGGTCTAATAACGAGCAAATTGCTTGCAACCTTCAGTCCTATGTGGGACACCTTGAAGAAAAGGCTGGAGAACTCTTGTTTGCTGCACGCTGTGTTTGCATTGCCCACACACAGGCAAGTTGCTAACTATTCACCTCAAAGTCTCTAACCTATTTCAGAGGGCTGCAAGAGCTTTGATATTACTATTTGTTTCAACAAGATGAAAGTCGTGTCCCGGGCTGCCCCTGCTAAACTGCAAGAGCTTCTGGCGTTACCGTTGATGGGTAATCACAATGTGCAATACGGAAAGCCAAGTAAACCCAATGTTTAAGGGAACCAGCATCTTCAGAGAAATGGTGTTTCTTTCTTCAAACATTCACTGGGGCTACAAGATGTGAAGATCTGACAATCAATTTTACAAGTATTAAGAGAGATACATGATTATTATTAACTTTTTTTTGAGCTGTTTTATCTCTTTCACCTATTCAAATTCTGATGAGTCTTAGGAATTCAGGCTATCAGTAAAGTGCATTAACATTCAATGGCTAGAAGATAAATCTAAAATTTGAAGTAGAAATAAAAGGAGGGAATTATGTATTGGAATAAGACATTAAGGGAAGTGGTAAATACCTTTAAGTCTTTAAATCATTATTTAATATCTTCCTAAGAGAGGTGGTGTAATTTAACAAAAATTTGCTGGATTCAATAATGGAATTATGTGACAATGTTCCTTGGTCTGTAAAAGCTTAAAAGAAAATAATTCATTGGTTAGTAAAATTGTTTCCAAACTGAAATTTAAATGTTTCCAGTGAGTGAAACTTGCTGCCCACCCACATCCCATGGAAGTACTCAAAACTGCATCGAAGTGAAGCTTAAATTGTGCATAGGCCTTCTGCTGGCCCTCTGCGGTAGGGAGAAATACATCCTAGTCAATCAGGGAACTTAGAGGTCAGGACTTCCAGCTACTAATCGCAAACATACATGTATCTAGCATATCTTTAATGTGTGCACATGGAAGTCTGCTTTATTCTGTCACTCACTAGAAGCCCAAAAGGGATATTCCTTTGACTCTGAGTCACCAGAGCAAGCAAAATCTCAGCTTTATAAAACGATATCTCTTCAGCACAAGGGAATGCTTTCCATATGCTGTGGGATTAAAAACACGGCATCGTGTAACAAGAGAGTCATTCTGAGGAAAGACTTCTTTCTATAAAGAGGTATATAATAAAAGGAAATTAGAGAGAGAGAGAAGTTTTGTGTGCAGAATTAACCATTAATAATCTGAAATAAAAGCCTAACTTTTTTTGGCAGCTTCAGATTGTTCTGATCAACAATGGAAAGAAGCGCTGATTTTTTTTAAGGAATACTCATACTTTTACAACTGAGGCCAAAAAGAATCATTGTGATCATTTAATTTAAGCATCTACTGATCAACAAAAAACCCCTCATAATATCATGGAACAGTTTCTTTACAGGAGCTAAAAATTTTTGGTTGCATGGCAATCCATATATTAAGATGATATTTTTTATTTGTTTAGAAATGTAAAGCTGGTAAAACAGCTACCTACTGTTTACACTTTGGATTCCTCTACATCATCCTTTAGCTCCTGAGCGCCGTGCCGTTGTATCATAAATTAAAAAGCTTGCTGTTATTGAATGTGTTCTCCATATGCAAAAACTTACAGACTGTAACCACACCATTTCTTAAATTCTCAGCTTCTCATAAATAAACTGTGAAGTCTGGATTCCTTAAGTCTTTCGCTTTAGAACTTAAATTGAAGGTGCAAAATCCCTATTTAAAAAATCTGTCAATATGCTTTTGAAAAAGGAAAGATGAAGGTGGAACATGCTAATTTGGCAGAGGTATTGTGAGTACTGGTAACATACTACCCCAGGATCATAACAGTTCCTTTTAGCCTCTACATCATACCCAAAACTTTCTTCAGAATAACTGTTCACTAGTATATATCTCACATTATATAAAAATGACCTAATTTCTTTACTGCTAGACATAAAACTTTTAACTTCATCGCATAAAAGCACTTCCGAGGCATCAGTCTCTGTGATATACCAGATCTGCAGCAGAAATATTAAATAGCACTGGTCAGAGAGCAGATTCCTGCAGGAACTTCTTGCTCATTAAAACCTCCTTGGTCATTAAGAACTCCTTATTTTCTGTTTGGTTATGTATTTATTGTTTAAATAACGTGTTTTTCCTGTGTCCTGCTTGCCTTACTGCTTCATTACCTTTGCTTTGAAAGAGCTCTGTCCTTCCAGATGTCTCAGGGCACTAGGAATAGGCAAATATCATCAAACACATTTTACAGCTCAATAAACTAAGAAACACAGCTGCTTGCTAGAGGTTTTACACATAAGAAGATGAAAATGAGAGTTAAGGCAGAAAGAGATCCAAGTCATAAAAATGCAAATACAATGCAGAGGAACCAACTCCTTTTTCCAGATTCCTGTCCTCCAGGCCAGTGAAAATTATACTGGACACAAGAGCTGAGGCTAAACTGAGCTCAGTTTGCATTCAGATTCAAATATCACTCAAAACCAGAGTATTTCAGATTTACGTCACAGAAGTGTTAAACTGGCATAATTTCTCTGTATAGAGTAAAATGGCCTTGTGTTCAAGGAGTATGGGGCTTCTCTGGTCCTGCCTGTTGTTCAATAAGATGTCATGTTTTGAAAAATTATGCTCTTTTAAGTTTTTCTTAAATAAAGAAAGAAAAATGAAATCAAGTACATTTAAAGTAAAAAACTGACAAGAACTGAGGAGAAAGTACATGTTTGTGCAGGAAGAACCTCATCCCTCGACTGATTTTTGTTCATGTTGACCTCAGTGCATGCAAATTTGCTAACAGCTTGAAAAACAGGTATGATAAAATATTCTAAGTCTCCTAAAACTCTTCAAAAGTATTATAAGACATGAGGAAACAGAGCCTTAAGAAGACTTCAGTAAAAAATGTGGAAAGAAGAACTAAAGGCAGCATCAGTAAGATGATATTTATTGCCTTCTCAGCCTCCTCTCCCTCGTGGCTGGTGCACCCCACGGTGGAGGCTTTGGTTATGGAGTGAAAGAGGTATCTTATTTGGTTCACCTCCTGTAGGCTTCATAGAAACGGTGGGAAAGGAAACATGAACATGCAGAGCTTCAAGTGAAGGGCCAGCCCTGAGGTGGCTGCAGTTCTCCAAGTGGCAAGACCATGACATGCCTGATTAATATAAGTGGAGAAATGAAAAGCTAAAGCTGTTTATTCAAAAGGACAACAAATTAGAGACTTCCTGACTTCTGAAGGGTCCTAATCCACTCTTGTACTGTATCTTCTGGCATTAGGCAGCCCTGGAAGAATGTGCCCTCTCTCTCCCACTAGCGTACATGGAGAGTCTGCATCTCCCCTGAAAGAGGGGCCATATGCAGTGTGCTGAGGAAATCAAAGAGATAGGAGGTACAAGTGAAAAGAGGACATGGCATGTGAACTTTTGAGGACAGTTGTTTGCACACTTTACACCTTCAGAGAATACATGTAACAGTGCAACCAAACAGGCAGCAAATTGTGGTGGAGATGGGAACAAGTTTTCAAAACTTCCTCTACCAATACTGTCTGCAAAGCCAACACAGTCCTAAATCCAAACCCTAAATCAAAATCCTAAATCTTCTAGGGTGTGATCTGACCGACACTTAGGAAAGCTGGTTCATGCTTAAGTGCCTGAAAGAAAGGGACCTTAATCTCTTTCTCTTTTAGTCCTGACTTGGAGTAATGAAAACATTTTAGACAGAAGCATGATTGTTATGTTGATGATGTCCCTTCAACTATTTACAGAAGTAGTGCCAAGATACCACAAGAAAGGCTCAGCATAAAGTATTTCCAGCACATCAAAAAGCAGGAAGTGTGGGAAATCTTCCCACTGGAAAAGCTTGATCTCATGAGATTTCCAGCTCAGCTGCTTAACTCTTGCTGTCCCAGCAGCTCAGAGAGTGAACTACATCAATTTACCTCAATTCCGCAATCTCAGTGATCCGTAGCAAGCTAACAGAGAAGTGGTGGAAATCACAGACATGCCATTGAGTGCGAGTTTAAGGGAATCTCTTCACTAATTGAGCTTGAGGAAAGACAAAGGTATAGCTGTTTAATTCAACTCCCAACTTGGTCTGCTCTCCCCCAAACCGGGGCTTGTGGTAATAAAGTCTTTGGAGCTCAACAAGAGCGTGTATTTTGCTGTGCTCTGCTTGACTGTGTGCCAGGGAAAGGGGGCAGTGCAGGCCTGGATGACAAGCAAATGAAACTTCATATAAAGAGCCTATGTTTTATCCAGCAAGCAGCAGCATCTAGGAACCACTTTCACATCTGCTCTTGGAGCTTCTGGGAAATCTGTTGGTGCTGAATACCAATCTACACAAGGCAGAGCAGTCAACACAGCAGCCTGGGACAAACCCTCCAGCAGAGTACAAGGAAAGAGATGGAGGCCAGCTATTTCCCCTTTGCAGGATTTGCATCAAGGAGCTTTAAATATTCCTTTTAAATGGGATATAATAGTCTATAGTTAGTCTATGGAAACAGTAAATGGACTGCTGTGAGGAATTACTCATTTTAGGAACTTAGCTGACAGACTGGTATCTCAGCTACAAGCTCCTGAGAGCTCTGGAGCATGGGTTCTTGTTTCCCTTGACCTCCACCTACCTCGTATCTGATAGGGGAATCCTGCAGCAGCCCCCTGCTCCTCCATGTGCCTTGCAGTAAACAGAGACTTCTTCAACCAGTCCAAGAAGTCTCCAAGTCCTGCAAATTCCCTCCAGAATCTGGGGTGGCAATACAAGGGACAACAGCCTTTCTCCTGCAAAATACTGTGCATCAAAACAAAGTCAATTCAGAGAAAATGAAGCAATGAAACAAATTGTCTACTTCAACAGCTGAGTGCTTGTCTTCTACAGAGGCTCTCTAAAGGCTCTTCCACACTCTAAGCTTCAATTACAGAGTGACAAAACCCTACAAGTCATTTCTGTCCTTGCTTCAGGATGAGATTCCTTTGAAAGCTGCCTGTAATTTCTGATCTCTAAGTTCCCAGCTTGGCAAAAAAAAAGGAGGAGTATTTGCACTGCCTTACATAGGGAACTGAGTCATTTGTCTTGGGAAATGAGATTCCTATACAGGAGGTCTTTGAGTTCAGCTGGTCTCTTTAGGGCTGGCTTAAAAGAAAAGTGACTTCCACTGCTGTCACTTCCCTCTTCTCCACCTCTTCCTTGCTGCAATGGGTGAAGTAACAACATGAGGAGCTGAAGCAGGGGCACAGCCGCTAGAGCTACTGAGCATCTCAAATGTAGGTATCTCCCTCAGCAAAGAAACCAATGAAGTCTTGGACCATGAATACATGGGCACAGTTCAGGGAAGTGTTCCTCGCATAAGGTACTAAGTGGTGATAAACATATGATGGGGACAAGTTAAGATTCTCTTTTCTGAGTGACCTGGGCTAATGTGAACAGAGAAAGTAAAACTCTTACGCTTGTGTATACCTGCCTCCCCTTTCTGAACTGCCTGTAAGGGGGAAGCTCCTTATCCACATGAAAAAAGGTACCGGCCTGTTTTTATTTCTCCGGCTTGTTCCTCCTCTCTTTGCTTTCTACTGCAAAGTTGTACTCTCCTTGTTACAGTGACCAATCTGAAGCACTCAGATAGATACTGTCAAGCTTTATTTTTCCCTTAGCGCCTGCAGACCTCTCATTTTTTGTTACCCAGAAATCTGCTCACCAGTCCTTGGGTGTCTCATGAAGCTTTAGATTTTTCTAAGTCTTTAGCTCATATCAGCTGCTTGCCTTTGACAAAAACTAAGTGTGATAGATGGACTTGCATCAGCATGGAAAGGAAAAATATTCTATCAATGAAGAAATAAAGCATAAACAGAGGTTTTAGCTGGCATTTCAGGTTCTATTCCGGTTATTCCTTCAGCTGTCAAAATAATCCCTGGATAATTTAAATCTTGGCACCAAGATATTGGTTGCTTGGACACGGTAAGAAAGTAGCCTTACTACCTGGGCTTGACACCTTCATAAAGCTGCATCTATTGAAATTAAGGTCTGAGCTCGATAATCCACAAAGGGCTGCATGAAACAGTGTCCAAGAGGTTTACAGCAAGGGGTTCGTACAAGGTGCAGGCTCCAGCTGCTCATCATCTCAGGTGGATTAAAAACGTGTGTTGAGGGGGCAGTCAGCTCCAGGTCACATCATTTTACAGAACCCATTTAAAAGCAACGAGAGAAGAAGTTACACAGGCTGCAAGGTGAGATGATGGACAGCAATGGAGCAGGCTATATGAATGCAGGGAACAGTTATCACTTAACCTGGACCACAGCAAAGGCATACTGCTGTGCCTTTAAACACACAGTCTTACCTCTCTCTTTCCCTTTGAAAGGCAAGCTGGTGTAACTATCAAAATGCATTCACATGCTGCAGAGCGAAGGCAGGCCTAATCCTCTTTCAGCTTGACTCAGCCTCACTGCAGATTCAACCACTGCAGGACAGCTTATTGAATGGCCGTAATGTGACCAAGTATCTTGGCCCCAAGGCTGAATGGGTTTAAAATAAACTGAAGCAAGCTGCTCCTAAATCGAACTAAGTGTCCACACCACATTAAAATGTCTTTGAAGTTAAATGTGTCAGAAAAGACCCATGTTTTTAGCAAGTGAAGAAGACTCTAAGAATATTGTAGATTTTTTTCACACTTTGAGTAGTATGTTACTCAAGACTTTGTTTGAGTTTATTATACTAATGCTGATAGGCACATACAAAGGCTTGGGTACTAACATTTTGATGTATTTGACAACTGTCTTAATTTTTGCCTTGCTGAGGATGATTTTAATTAACATGGAGACTGGCTTAATTAAAGCACATGCATGGCAAAACAGACTAAGCCAAGGAAAAGCTCCTTCATTGCCTGGTGGGTAATGCCACTGCTACTACAGATGCTCCAGCCAAAGAGAATGCATCCAAACTGTTATCCTGGAGCCAAACTACACACGGAGAAGTAAGAGCATAGTCATTAGAAAATACCTCTAGAATAGTAGCTTGAAAATGACATGACACTAACATTCAGAGATATATAACCGGACATAACCATCACCCTTTCAGCAGAAATTTTGAAACCATTCAAGACAAGTTTTTGCCAAGAAACTGAGGGCACAACACAAACCATTATTAGGTCTTGTTTAATACTAATGCATCTTTCCAAGAATAAAAAGTGACCAAAAATTCTGGCAAGGAAGTGTTTGTGGTGACAACGTACAGCACAAAAATGCCTTTGAAGTGAGGGACAGAAGGCTAAATCAGTCTCAGCAGTTAGGGAAGGAATAACAGGTACCAAACGCATGGGGAAAATAGAAATCTTAAGAAGTTACCAAATCACAGGAGTGAGAATTCTTATTTGATTCCTTCAAGAACCAAATCTTGAACCAGGATCTTTTTCAGCTGAAGCTGCGTAAAGGAAGAGGCACATCAGAAAGCTTGCTGATGTCTGTAATTAAATGAGGACTGTGCCATACTCAGAGAGAAAAGCATTTTTCATCCTTCTAAAGGTGAACTGAATGGCATGAGAACCCCTGATTAATGACAAAATCCTGTGACAAAAAATCCCTCAATACTTCATAGTTCATACATATATATAAAATAGACGCTGTATGTGTGTGTGTGCATGCATGCACACACATGCGTGTGTGCATGTTAAGGAGGTGAGGAGGAGGTTTTCCAGAGTTTTCCAGGCACATGCAACAAGAGTAAGGAAACAGCGAAACTACCTTCTGGGAAAGAAACAGCTATGCTCAGTGCAGACAGTAAGGGTTATCAAACAATTTCATTACCTACATTTGCCCATCCATACCAGAAGATGCTTTGAGTCTGAAGAGCTTTTCTTGTTTCAGTTCTACACAGTGCTCCTTTATAATAAAATAACGGTGGATAAATGTGTAAATATAGGCTGCAAGTTTTCCTTTCCTATCTTATTTTCACCTACTTATTTTAATGAAAATATTGCTATCCTATTGTTGCAGTTCTTGTTATTTATATTAACATTAGCATTAACATTTATATTTATGTTAACATTAACAGCATAGAACCTTCTGACTCCCAGTTAAGCTGTCAGAATAGTTAAGCTACGAATTTCCTACATCTAGTAATACTACACAATCCACAGAAATGTTCCCCATAGCAAAAGATAAGGGGGGAAAAGTGCTTCAAATATATGGCTGGCATGTCAGCAGCTTTTATGAAGATGTCAGAGAGAGCAAAGATGCAGTTTGCCCTGCCAATATGTTATTTCACAGCCAGAGAAATGCAGGAGTTGATTTAGAGAACACAGAGAGAGGTTCGAGAGAAATTCTTGAAAAGAATCAGACCTCTGGGTGCCAGGTTCACAGGCCAGAAAATGGGGCCAGCTCCTTGTGTGCAGGGGGCACACAGCTGGGGAGGAGGGAGCAAAGCAGTTGTCTGTGCTTTTTAGACAGGCCAGGGCCACTCAGCCTTGGCCAGCATGTCAGGTTCAACTGCTCTTTCCCTTGAGCTCAGAAATAATAATGGTCTGTTTTCCCTTTTTTTTTATGTCCTTTCAACCATACTGCTATTTTTACGCTTCACTTGCTGGCGCATGGATCAATCACTGTAGGACCTGATTTACAACCTGTATTCCAGACATTGCTTCTAGCAAGGCGGGGAATAGGGACAAGTGTGTTTAAACACCCATTGTGCACTGTCTCGATTTGGCTCCAGGAGATATTCAGAAATACAAGGCCAAGGAAAGAGGCTGGTTCCTCTATCATTTATACCAATTAACTTCTGAGAGGAGAGTCAGTCTGACTGTTTCCATAGAGTGAACCCAAGACTTTAAGCGCTTGTCAGTGAGTCCCTCTTTAAAGGACCGCTTTGTTTTCCCAAGACATATAGCACAATCCTGCAAGTCATTATGGATGGCTTTTCTAGATTAAAAGGAAAAAGGATTGTTTTATTGGAGAAAACTAAACAAATCTGACATCTCACACCATGTATTGACCCCCTTCTGAGAAGCCTTTAGTTTAAAGCCAACATATGTCCTTCATCTCACTTGGCACATGGGGCACAAGCAATAATACTTGTTTTGATCACTGGGGATGGATTTTAGGTGTATCCACATAAAACCCACTGCCCTTAGAGCCCCTTCAAGAGAAGATATAGACCCAGATCCCCTCCCACAGCTAGTCAAAACTTCTGGATGGGGGAGCCCGGACAAAACTGAGGTGGCTCAAAGGCTCTTTAGCTGGTGGGGATCTCACTGACAGCAGGCACAAGCCCCTTCGTGGGCATAGGTGGTGGTGCCAGGCTGGGTGCCAGCATGCCTGGCACAGGAGAAAAACAAGACTCAGAAGGATTTTATAACATCCTGGTGGGGATGAACCCCACAGTCCCAAAGGTCAGATCCACCTTTGACAATGATATCAGTGTAGACTCTACTCCCATAGAATCCTCTGAAAGCTATTTAGTGAGGTAGTGCAGCTCATGGAGGACCCCACACCGGGGCAGGTAGATGCCCAAAGGAGGCTGTGTCCGCATGGAGAGAGGAACCCAGGCTGGAGCAGGTTTGCTGGCAGGACTTCTGACCTCGCGGGGGACCCACACTGGAGGGGGACTGCACCCTGTGGAAGGTGCATGCCGAAGTTGGTGAAGGACTGTCTCCCATGGGAGGGACTCCACTCTGGAGCAGGAAAAGAGTGTGAGGAGTCCTCCCTCTGAGGAGGAAGGAGCGGCAGAGCCACTGTGTGATGAACTGACCACAACTCCCATTCCCCATCCCCCAGTGTCACTGGTGGGGACAAGGTAGGGAAAATGGGGAGTGAAGTTAAACCTGGAAAGTTTAAGGAGGGAAGTTAAACCTGGAAAGTTTAGGGAGGGGCAGGGGGCAGATGTTTTAAGATTTAGTTTTTATTTCTCATTTCTCTACTCTGAATTGATTGGTAATAAGTTAAACTAATTTTTCCAAGTTAAGTCTGTTTTGCTTATGACTAATCGGCGAATGATCTCTCTCCATCCTTATCTTGACCCAGGAGCCTTTCTTTATGTTTTCTCTCCCCTGTTCAGGTGAGGAGGGAGTGATAGAGCAGCTTTGGTGGGCACCTGGCATCCAGCCAGAGTAAACCAGCCACACCAACCTAAAGCTCATTTAAATACATAGGAGTTTTTAGGTTCTCTTCAGCACATTTAGGCCTGGATTAATAAAACAGTGATGGACAATGCAACCAACAGACTGCACACAGCTCATGTAACATAAACCATCCTTCTAGTCTCCAGAAATCAGAAGGACTGTCAGCCATTACTCAGATATACCAGTCCCAGCTTATATATAGAAGGCACTCTACTTTCCAGTCAACCTTGTTATTGTCAGGAGTTTTATCTACAAAAATTGAGACAGAGACTATAATCCTAAGCAATCATAAGCAAACCTAAATAAAACCAAACCAACCATTTCTTAAGGGGATTTTCTGGTTCATCAGGTTTTGCAGTAACATTCAAAGTTAAACACAAGTTGACAATCATTGCTTTGCACCTTATTCCATAGGACTTTTTTTTTTTTTTTGCCACTGAATCATGACAGTAAAGGCCAGATCTGCAAGGGGCCTTCAGGCTCCTAAGCAGTAGGAGTTTAGCAGGGCTTTTGTGTATGTGATAATCACCATGTCAGATTTAGTAAAACACCTTTTCACACATTAGTCAAATGGGAATTTGACTGGGCAAATTCTAAACCTGGATTTATAGTGTTTACAAGAGGAATTTGTCTCTCTGTCAGAGCTGCTGATAAGGGCCCACCAGCCCACTGAACATCAGTGTCCTTATCAACTCCTAGAGCTCATGACCCAAGTGTGCCAACACAACACGCCAGGAAAACCCAATTTTGTCCCTCGGAGAAGAATCCTGACTCACCACAGGCACCAACGGCCATCCCAGGAAGCACAAGAGGCCAACTGACAAAGTCCTGTCACATATCATATCCCAAAGTGTGAGAAAGGCTTCCGTGCTGCACAGCAGCTAGCGGTGTGACAAAAGAACCACCCTGTGTTGCACACATCTCTTCATCAATCCTGCCTCGCTATATGGCCCCATCTACAACTCTCTCAGTCAAGGGAAAGGAAGATGCTCCATGTGTCTGTGCTAACACCCATTGCAGAGCTGAGAGGCTGCTCACAACGTAAGCAGAGCACAAAAGAAAAATGAAACTTTACTGTAGTCTGGAAAGCCTCTCACCAGCAGCACATCTTCTTAACTAAGCATCAAAACCAAATGTAACAGAAATTATTTTCAGATTGGGGTACAACCAATCAGTAACACTGCACCTTCACACAGATTAGGCACTGGCTACTCACCCATGGGAACACCTCTGCAAGGGGTCAACCAGAAAATACGCCTCTGCATTCCCCCATGCCCTCTTGCAGAAGCAGTCGGAGCAAAATGGTCTTACAAGATTTTCTTCTGACACTTCTGACCCAGAGGCAGATGGAGCGTGGGAGATAATGCACAAGAGATGGATGGTTCATTCAGTCTCTTGACTCTATCTGTGCCAAGAAGAGTAAAGCTCTGTGCCTTTACGTCCAGAGGTTGGTTATGGTCCCATGAGCTGTACATACCCATGCCAAGATGATGAAGCTGCTGCTGGAAAGTCCGCTCAAGATAAAATAGCAGGAGTTGGCTTCGGTGAGATTTAGTTTGGGTCTAGTCCTTGCAGGAACAGAGAAAGCAAGTAAAGGATGTCCTCTGTCACAGAGAAGCACAAATAAGACGTTTTCCTATTGGGGAAACAGATACTCCAGAGGAGACATGGGAGCAATGAAGCTGCATAAACACTTCACTCCGTACCCCTACAAAAGTTCGTTAGATGAAGCAATACACTGAGCTATGTCATAGACGTGTGAGAGACTTTTGGGGTACTGGAAACAGAATGACCATTTTTATTGCTGTGACTAGACTAATTCCAGTAACAAATGTGCCCTCACACACTGCTACGTTGTGCTACCATGGTCTGTACATATCCTTGCCAAAACACTGAGGCTACTGCTGGGAACTCTAAGAGGAATCTTGCTTCTTCAGTTCTTGTTTTGATGAGCTCCTTGGAAAATAATGCAGTTGTAAGCTGTTTTCAGTACTGACCTGTATCTAGCAAGTGGTCTTCAGCCTTGAGCATTAACAACTCTTAAGAACAGGTTTAGAAAGAAGTCTTGGCAGATGCCAACATTTCTGGAGCAGAACACTGGCATTAGACATATTGGCAATAGATTGAGATGCGGTCCTGAGCCGCAAGTTTCATCCAGTGAGCTCAAATCTGGAGACTGGGTGTTTCAGTTCTGAGAGTGAAGTCAGTTTTTAATCTGAAAAGCAAGGAAGGAAGCAAGGAAACTGGAAGAGCAAAATCTGGGTGAAGAAAAAGGTTGCTCCCAAATTTCTGAGAGTTCATGTTTCTAGATCTCTGATAAAAATCAGAAGAAAAAAAACTTTATGTTTCTGGGAACAAAATCTGGATTTGTACCTGTATGATTCTCTCTGTAGTCCTTCCCATTTGGTGTTCCTTCTGCAGCACCACTACTCCTCAGAGAAATTGGAGTTCAAGCAGTGGGACCTCGCCATGACTGCCACCAGCCTGCCTCTGCCACACCTACCCACACCAACTCCTGCCCAAAATGGAGGTGAGCTTAGAGTAAGGGACAAATTTGGCTCTCAGAGGGGAGAATCCATCCAGGAGCAGCCACATGGGCCCAGGCACTCTGCTGCCTAGGGAGAGAAGTTCTCTCCCTGCTATGGAAACTGTGGGGCCAGTCAGACCACAGAAAGTCTCTGGTACACATTCAGAAGAGGGGAACATTTTCACTGAAGTATGATTCTGGCCACAATTATTTCACCCTTGAGTGAGGTTATTACTATTTTTTATTATTGTTTTAGGAGGCTCCATTTCATTAGAGGCGGGAAGTCTGTGTATGCAAACACTCATGTAGTAGAAAAACCAATAAACAGCCTTCTCTATTATAATAATAAAAACAATGAAAAAGACTATTGAAATCTTGGGCTGTAAGAACAAGAATAAATAGTGCTCTAGTGAGCGAGTTCCTGTTTCTGATTAGACCTGGACAACGTGCCTTATTGGGCAATGAGGCCATTGTCTTCTCCTCAGAGGTAAGAATGCGATGCTTCTCAGAAGGTTGCAAGCTAATGCAGCAGCGATAAGGTTGAAAGAGGCATGTGTGTCCCCAGCACTGCTGCCCTGAAGGCAGGAACTTCCTTCATAACATGCTTGCCCTGGAACAGCCCTGCAAATTTCACAGTTATTGAGTATAAAACAAAATATGCTTTTTAAAATTTGTTTTTCTGCTCAAGATGTTTGGTGATTGCCAGGAAGTTATGGGATTCTGGTCAATAAAGATTTTGGTCATCAAAGTGACAATTAGAGCTGGTCATGAGATTTCTGACAACACGTCATTTCACTGGAAAACACTGATTTGTCAGAGCCAGAAAGTTTCATGTTAAAACTTACCTGTTTCAATGAACCAACATCAAACCACAGGTAGTTTTCCACTAGAAAACTGCCTGGCTTCCTACCAGCTAGCCTGGTGGGCTACTTGGGACACAGTGATCGTAGGCTCACTGCCACTGAACTGGGAGCCTGGGAGACCTGGCTGAAGTCAGCAGTCCCAACATGTAAGTTCCCAGCCTCAGCCTTGGCTTGATGTGCCACTCCGTAAGAAGCATCAGCGAGGCTGGAAAGCAGCACGTCCTGGGGAGCATATTTTATTTTGGAAATACCATGTATCATTGTTTCCTATTCCGATTTTTTTCCCTATGAACTTCTCTTTTGTGGGTAGTTTCAAAATAACTGGTTTTGTTCCAAATCAGAACAAAACCAAATGTTAGAATTTCCCACGAACCAGGAATTTGATAATTTGGTCAGTCTTTCTGGTAATAATCCAGCAAATTTTCAATTAAATTGGAGTGTGGCTTGATGGCAATGAGTAGTTTTATTTTCTATACAACTTTGAGTGCTTCCCAAAGCAATTTCCAAATAGAAATAAACTGTCATTTTCTTTTCAGTTGCTAGTAGGTGAAGGCACAAGCAGTACCTGGACCAGGACACTTCTGCCAAGGAAGTGTCTGCACTGCTTGGTGAGGCTACCACAGCATGACCTGCCAAGTACTCAGAGAACAGGGGCAGCCCTGCTCTCAAAAGACAGTGAGGGAGTGGGAGAGATGACATGTGCCAGACTCCCAGTTTATCTTATTAAGCAATGTTATAAAATAGCAAGCTTTCTGAATAAGATGGGCCAGTGTAGGGCACAAATTAATCTGATGAGAAATACGGCGATTTGTGTGAAGTGTCCTTCACTTACCTCTTTATTATTGATCTTATGAAGTGTTGGCTTGGGAGGGACAGTGAAAGGAAAAATAGATTCAAAAAAATTTATCCAGATTTTGCTTACAACCACTTTAGTACAGCAATTAGTGAGGGCTACGTAAGATTTCTGCTTCAGAGGCAACTGAATCCAGCTAAGCTGATAAGTAAACTTGCTTTGGTAGACAGCCTGCAAGTAACAGAAATTATTGGTGTGTTTCCAAAACTCACTGTCATCAAACGCGAAGCATGGAGAAAGCATTACAACCTCTGTGTGACTACGCTGTAGCAATCACTAAGGCCTTCTGTATGTTTGCATCAAAATAATTCAGGGCTTACCATGGATACTCCGACAGATGAACATCTGCTACACTGCTTTATTTTGTTCCCAGAGAAGCTGTTGCGAAGTAGCAAGATCATCCCACACAGTACTGTGCTCCTGGGGCTGGCCTCCAAAGTTTGCCCTCTACAATAAGGCTGGCATGAGAGAAAGTTCCTAAAGCAATAGGTTTTTGGAGGTGTCAGGTCGGAGAGGAGACCTGCAGTTTCCTCCCTACCTTTGGGAAACAGAGAGACACATGGGGCTATGCTCCTTATTGCATGCTCCCCAGAGATCAGAAAGGAAACCTCTCTCTGCTTTGCACCAAATAAAAGAAAAGTGTCCCGCTTCTAAGTCAAACCTCTGCAAATTTACCATCCCTTGATCTGGAAGGCAAAACCAGACCCAGTCATCCTTCCTAGCTGATTAACCTCTAAACTCTGGTTTGAACCCCAGCGCATGGCCAAGATCTTGTAAGTCACAGGCAGACAACATGGAAAGAGATTGTTGTTTGTGCATCTCTTCCTCTGTCTCTGCTGTCTCACTACATAAGGAGCCCTCCATTCTGAGCTCTATTTGCCTTTGGGGAGTTTATAATGCATTCATTACCACCTCTCAAGCAGTGAGTAAGCAGATTTTCTGCCAGCTGATAAACATACTGGCAAAAAAAAAGAAATCAGAAGACAAGCAGGTCCCAAGCTAATTACATGTATAGGAAAACATTAGCTACCAATTTCCAGTTTTAAACCTGGAAATGAGAAAGGCATCTTCAGATGACTGTCAGCAAGTCTCAGGCACGCAGCTCAAGAGCAAATAGTTGTTAGCTACTGTAACAGCCTGGCAGTGAATTCATCTGAGGGTGGCCATCTGCATTGGTGTTACACGCAAGGCTTGCTTTCCACTGTTTTCTACTAATAAGGTTAATAAGTAGAACCATGTGCTGTGCTTATGTGTGACACGCTAGAGACGTGTAATGCACAGCAGAATCTAACAGTCCATGCTTTAGAAGAGTTTAAAAGAACAAAAGATGTTCACAAAGGTAACTTTCTTGAGGCAAACGAAAAATAAGCTGAGACCAGCAAATCACCTGAACTTCCTCCATTTTTCTACTCGTGTCTGCAAGCTGGTAACATGAGCCTCAGACAACAAGATGTCAAGCATTCATCTTTATAATTGATGAAGCTGATCAGTGTCAGACGATGACATTGGTTTCATCAAAGAAACAACCACGGAGCCTGTAACACATTACTGCTGATTAGGAAAGCTGCAAATAAGAGAGATCAAAAAGACAATGGAAAAACACAGAGAAAGAAAAAGGAAGAAAAAGCATCAAAAATATAAACTCTCCTCTCAAGGGATATAGTCTCCCACTCACAGTTCTGACACAAAGAACAAACAAAAGAGGGGTACAATACGGGTTAGTAAGTAAACAGCCTCCACAATTCAGCCTTGCTATTTGTATAAACCTTTCATTCGCATCTTGAGCTTCTGAAAGAAAATCAGGTATAAGTGAGTCATAAATATACATCAGAATCTACCAAGCCACAATTTCAACTATAATTTGGTTCTCTCCACAGAATAAGTTGGATCAGAGTTTCTAGACAGTGTTTCTTCCAGCAAGAGAGTTTCTATACTCTGTTGCATGTGACTTTCTGTTGCTATGCCAGAGTAATCCCCAAAGCAGATCATCTGCAATTTCAGATACATTCCCAGAAATCTATTGTATATTCCTTATTTTCAATAGTTGCGGCTGTTGATGGCAGGAATCCTTTGTTCCTCCAAAATGTGTGTCATCCTTTTTCATGATGCACAGATTCATCTTTTCAAAGGCTTGATGATTTCACATTAAAAAGATTTCTTCAGATCAATGTGAGTGCCAGCAGTGGCACGTAATGTTTCTTACAACCACAGCTGTGGACGGTTATTTCACAGGTCATTTGGCAAAAGCCACACAATTTTATGGACTTTTTCAAGGGAAAGAAAAAGCAGAGACCTTTTCTGGAGGTGTCTTTCCAATAATCTTTGACCTCCCACTTTCTACGTCTGAGCTGCCATAGACATAATGACTTTCCATGGGTGAAGTTATTACTTCTAAAAAGGGGCAGCATTCCAGTGCTACCATGTGCAACAAGTTGATTACAGCCTATGGGATCCATTAATCAAAATGCCATGGGTTAGTGTTTGATGACTGGTTGTCCTAATGTCAAGTGCAATTTCTTGGTAGCAAGAAAGTAATTCCTTATTAAGGCATTGTCTGATTTTATATAATGTACCCAAACAGAGAAATATATCAGACAAGCCTCCAAGGAAAAGAAGCAAGCAGTGAAAAAAACAACCTTGGAAGCACAAAATTTAACATTGACTACTAAGACCTAAGTAACTTTTACCCAACTTGCTGTAAACAGGGAGCATTTCAGGACAGTTTCATTGTGCCTCTGAGAGCATTCAGTTACAAATTTATCTCTGAGCTGTGGTGGTGTTGATTTGGCAAGCAGAGGGGGATTTTTATTCCAGCTGGGTGATTTTTAATGGGAATAGGAATCCGTGCTGTTTGTCAGATACTTGAATTGACTAGCACTCCTCATTTTAAGGTATGACAGCTAAACAAATTCGGAAATAGGATTTTACAGAATCAAGGCATGGGAGAGACAAAACTGATTGCAAATATTTTGTAAATGTATAACTGGCAGATTTTAAAAAATATTTTTATTTTACTATTTTCATGGACAATAATAAAAGCAAGCAGCTGAACTTAATTATTCTCTTCAACCTCTTTAGTACAGCCCATCCAATTGCACAAATGACAATACTTTAGAGCTATGACTCTCTACTTTTTCATCCTTTTTCTTTTTTACAGACAGAACCTCCATTGTTTCAGAAACAGTAGCCCTAACCTACATCAAGAAGCTTCCTGTAGTTCACAGAGCTTGTGATTTTTTTCCTGTGGAAAGGGTGGGGTTTAATTTCTAATCTCAAAACAGATGACGCCATTTGTGTCAGTGTCTGTCCTGAAGTGATTACGGAGGGCTGATGTTTTGGGATTGTGTGCGATGGGACTTCACAGTCTCAACAATGCTGGGTCTAGAGTGGTTCTCAGCTGAGAGTAGTCGCACTGCAGGGAAGACAGTTTCTAGGTCATTTACTGTAAGTTTTGGCTAAAGCAATCTAAGAAGTACCAGAACTGAAGCCTGTGCCCATGGGTAAGCACTAGGTTAATCTACAAGGGAAATCTCCACTTTATGAAGAGTCTTGGTGTGATTGTCTTCCCAAAAGCAACACCATCAGGTAAAACATTAGACCATCACAAGCAGTGGAAAGCAGCTATTGTAAATCTTTTCTGAAAATACCCAATCAAACACACCGTGTTTCATTTATGTTTCTAGATATATATTGTTAACTTTCTGGGAAATATTCCAATGGACAAGTTTGAAGTCAGCAATATTTTGGGGGAAAAGGATATTTTAAGGAGTAACCTCAGTTACTGATGTGAGCATTCCCACTCATAAAGTCATCTGAGGGAGTTACACCTCTCCGATCAGGAAATACTATGCAACCTGTGAGTTTTAGAAAATCTGCCTAGTATAGTTTGAAAGTCAGACACCAAATGAGGCGCTGCTCATGAATAAAACTGCATGGAGGAATCTTCTTTCCTTAATCTTTTAACCAAACTCACCCCCCTCTATAAAGATCTCAGATGTCTTTGAGCATATGGATGGATCACATAAAGATGGATGAAACTTCTTATTAGACCCTCATCAGTCCTATCCTTTTATTCCTAGCCTGCACGTTTTACCCTTGTACTTATATTTGCAGTGCTTTAAGTTCAACCTGTTGTTTTATCACTTCTGTATTCAGCTGTGCACACGGAGGGAATGGTCCAGCTACCAAGACATCCTGAATATCAATGATGAAAAAGATAATTCAGTTAATTAAAGTTACGCTCAGTCCTTTCATATTTTCAAAAGTATGCAGGACCAATATTAATAGGACCCTGCAATACAAATTTCTTCTAGTTGTAGCACCAAGTTAGACCTCAATTAAACAACAACTACATCATTTTGGACTTGCTATTTCCCCAGTCTTTAAAAACAGACTTCTCTAAATCTGAAAATGACTAATTCAGTTAGATACAGCAAATCCACTGCAATGGTCTCAATAAAAAAAAAACATAAAATAAAAATTCTAGCATTAGAACTACATGGGCTTAGGTTTAATTCACAAGAATGAAGGAAGAAATTCGTAAGGGGAGTTCACAAGCCAGAGCTAGTCCTAAAAAGATGTCAATCTTCCAAGGGCTTTTTCCATAAAGAATAAAGCAAAGACACTTTGTCTTCCATCCCCAAGGGTTCACTCAGAAGAACCCAGAGCTATGTTGACCCAGACATGGGTTTCCAAGATAGATTTTCTAGCACTGCTCTGGTCTGATACCTTTTTAAAAATTATGCCAGTGGCCCATAACAATTAATAGGTGTTAACACTAAAGATATACTCAGAGACCTAAAGAGGAGATGCAAGACATTTACAGTCTGGGGGAGATGGCTGAGAGGCATATTTTCCCCCTTGGATGTGGTATCTCACTTAATCATGACAGGGGGGATATTTGAATCTTTTTATGCTGAGTTCACTTTGGCTCCTTGCGATGCGAGTTCACAGGAGGTGCTAAGTAAAGGTTTCTTCAGGAAGTTCAGAGTAGGCAGAATTGTTTTTCTTCTGCATCTGAATGAAAATCTGCCAGAAATGTACAAGCACTGGAATATTCTCTTTATTTTCATAGGAAAGTCATTATTTTTCTCACAATGTGGTTCCAAAAGTCTTTAGGGTCTTTCAGCCCCTCCAGTCATTGGCTAATGGCTGGTACAGTTTGGGCTGATATTTGCTTATTCTCCATGTTGTCTCCCTAAAATCTTCCATCAGAGGAGGTTGTTGCTATGACCTCACCTCAACCATTGTTGGCTGTATTTCAACAATGACAGCAAAGGAACAGTAAAAGTCTTATGTGCTACTTCCCGTTAGTCCCTATTACTAAAACAGCAAGTGCCCCTGCAGTGATGAACAGAGCTGGAAGCACCTTGGAGGGGTTGGCTGTGGGGCACAGCAGCTCTGGAGACCTCATGAAGTGGAAGAGGCTTGTTTTCTGTAGCCATGGGCACACAGCCACTTCCCATGGGAGACAGAAGAAGTACATGGCCTAGAGGTCAACAGCAATATACCATGTTAAAAAGCATAGGTTTTTGCTCTCCCTAGGGCCTGGATAGCTGTCTACACACTGTAATGTCAGTAATTTTTACAGGGCAAGTCTCATACAAAGCAGCCTTGTCTGGATGCAGCCCTTCCAAATCACTGGATGGCACTGCCAATCAACCAAGCGGTTCAGAGGGAAAGGGTGAGGAAAACAGATACTAGCTGTACAAAGACACAATAGTGTCAGTGCCTTAAATTAACCATAGTCACAGTGCTTTCCAATGATGACTCAAAAGTGGCTCTGTAAAAAGCAGGACTGAGAAATACATGCTTTAATATTCTCATGACAACTGAAGTGGTGCTTATAGGTGTCCCTAAAAGAAAAAATAAGTGAAATGTGTTGTAGTTTAGCCCCACTTGGGACCAAGCTAAGTAGTCTCTCACTCACTCTCCCTGCCCTCCGAGGGAATGGGGAAGAGATATTGTAACAAAACACTCGAGGTCTGATATAAGGACAGTTATCACTTAAAGTTACCACTACAGGCAAACCAGATTTGACTTGGGGAAAACTATTTCAATTTATTATTAATAATAAAAGCAAAGGAGGATAACAAGAAAGAGAACAAAAACAACTTCCCCCCACCCCTCCCTCTTCCTGGGCTTAATTTCATTTCAAATTATCTCTACCTCCTTCCCCAGCTCCTGAGCAGAACGATTGGGGAATAGGGAATCGAGGTTATGGTCAATTCATCACATATCACTTTCGACCACTCCTTCCTCCTTGGGGGAAGAAATCCTTACAATTCTCACTTGCTCTAGCATGGGGTCCCTCCCATGGGCTTCAGTGCTTCATGAACTGCTCTGGTGCAGGTCATTTTCCACGGGGTGCCGTCTCTCAGGAACCAGCTGCCCCAGCATGGGTCCTCCATGGGCCACAGCCTCCTTCAGGCATCTGCCTACTCTGGCATGGGGTCCTCCATGGGCCGCAGATGGATCTCTGCTTCTCCATGGGCCTCCATGGGCTGCAGGGGGACAGCCTGCTTCACCATGGGCTGCACCAGAATCTCTGCTGGGAGCAGCATTACTCCTCCTTCTTCACTGACCTTGGTGTCTGCAGCCGTTCCTCTCTCAAGAAATTCTTCACTATCAGGCTCAGGCAGAC
Source organism: Tetrax tetrax (assembly GCA_009806455.1). Lineage (NCBI taxonomy): Eukaryota > Metazoa > Chordata > Aves > Otidiformes > Otididae > Tetrax > Tetrax tetrax. Next base: position 166,132 of record WHYT01017116.1, on the reverse strand, counting down.
ACCTCTCACATCTCCTCTCCACTTCTTGCAGCTGGGCCAGGCCGAGTCGGGCCCAAATTGTCGCCCAGCAGGAGGACAGAGAGTGAGGCCTGCAAGGCCCACAAGGCTTGTGCCTCCCTCTCTCTGCTCCCACTTCTGCTTCTTCACTTCTTTTTTTTTATTATTATTACTATTTTCCTCTTCTTAAATACATTATCACAGAAGCATTATCACTGTCACCAACTGGCTCGGCCCTGGCCAGTGGCTAGTCCACCCTAAGCCTGGCTGGGTCCACCAGAAAAAGGGGAAACTTTGAGCAGCATCTCACAGGTGCAGCCCCCGTAGCCTCCCCCGCTACACAAAACCAGGACAGTGTGTAAATGGGTGTTGCAATTCAGGCACCATGGGCAAGTCCAGTTCCCATGCTTGGAGGCCTACACTGGGAGACAAGAAAGACAGAACTGGAGAACTTAACTGCAAAGAAAAGCAAGTCCCAGCTGGAGATACAGTCTTTAATGTTTTGAGGTTTCAGTTCTGTCAAGAAATTTTTACATCAAAGGGACTTCTAGTCTGTTAAAAATCAATTATTATATTCTTGTACACCACAACCACTTCCAGCAAAACTCATATGTATATATTTGGGATAATTTGTTTTATAAAGGGAACTGCAGCTCTCCTTTTATTTGTGTATGTTGACACGTTAGAGAACTGTGGTCACAGTGGCAAAGAATCATCAGCATCCCTGCTCTGAGCAGGGCTCCTGTGTATTGGCTCAAGGGTAACTACTCTGCTGTGCATTCCATCTTCCTAGGATTTCTTTTTTCCTAAATAGCCCAAGAGGCTGAGCAACAGAGTAATGATCAATATCATAAATTTCAGAAGAAAAAGCTGGTTTTCCCTCTGGTTTGGGATCTCCAAGTGACTTTTCTGACATTTAAAAAGGTGCAAGTGAAGGTCAAAGTTTTCCCTCCAACTGAGCTATTCTTTCAGTCTCTCTCCTGAGCAGATACTCTCCTGAATTGATATACTTTTAAAGGGGGAATAAGGTTGTGCTGATGCCTCTTTCTTGAGTGAGGATCACAGCAGGATCTCTTTAGCCAGACACTCATACACACAGAATTGAAAGTCAGCCAGTTTGACGTGTTTCGTAACTCTTTTGAAATTGGTCAATGGACCCAAAATTTGCAGGGAGGAACAGAGAGAGAGAAAAGAGTGCCTTACACACAGACACACACACGCTCCAAGTATGTCTTATTTCCTTGCAATAATAAGGGTGAAATTTTATCTGTTACTATAGATAAAGCCAATGGTTGATTTTTAAACTCTGGCCTTTTCTCACGTATAAATTATTCTCTCTGCATACATAGCTAGAACTAATAGTTGTGCACACAAATGGCTGAATTTCCATAAACAAAAAAGCATTTGTTTGAATGTCATTTTTGTCTGTGAAAAGTTTAGTCCCTACAGGCAGATGCAATAGGACTATTGTCTACAGAAATAGTACTGGAACTGGGCCTGTCTCACCAGGAGAAGGCATGCGGTAGTTAGCAACCATATTCAGTCCCAGATGGAAAAATCACGTTTTCTTTCATCAAGAAAAATCTTGCCCTGCTATAAATAATATCTAGATTTAAAGCTGGTGCTTGAAAAAACAACATAAGTCCTGTGCAACTTTTGGGTGATTCATTTAAGCCATGGTTGCAAGTTTCTAAATCCTGCCCATAATAATACGTCTTCATTATTCATACCAAATCCATTGACAATGCTACTTAAATAAAACCATCTACTAATGAAAAAAACAGTATACCAAATTTCGAGAGGGCAACCATCAGTTTGTCACTAACAACAAGTCATCTTACTGATTTTACCTGGGTCTATTGGGCGGCAGCGATTAAAGCTTATAGCACATAGGCATATTGTAATGTTTGCCTACGAGCATCTTAGAGTTGTCTCAAGTGATTCAGATTTGTATCTTGCGTATTTTCTAAAAGATTTATTAGACTGAAAGTTGCTTCTAAGAAACTATCTGAAAGAGAGAAAGAAAAAATGTTTGTATGTTTGTTGTTCAGCAATTCTGAAAAGCACTACAAGGGCATGAACGGAACAATAAGTGTTTTAAGAAGGCAGATTTCTACAAATCTGCCATTGAACCTGCCTCTAGAAATGATAAATGAGAGCAGAAAGAATAAAATAGTGAGAGAATTTGTTTTCACTGAGGTTTTTTTCTCAACAGTTTTTTTACTTCACTAAGACTTTTGGCTCAGCCTTCTGCAGAACAAATACTGTATTGCATGATATAAAATTCTTACATAGAAAATAAAACTGAAAAATATTGACTCAGATAATAACTAACAGGAGAATACTAGTTGCATGCAAAAACCAAACAAAAATGTAGTTTTTGATTTATAGTCAGGTAAGTTTGGGCATATGTACGGACCACACAATGAGCGTGTTTATGCGGAGAGAAACTAGACCACTGGGGAATTTTTGTCTTTCACAAAATGCGGAAATATACTGTGTGTAGAGGTACTTTGCAACTGAGTTCTCTGAAAAGCACATTGCTTTAGCCACAGAAATAGAACTACTCTTTGTAACTTTATCTCATTTGCAGGTCTGGCTTTTGGACCATGTTTCTGCCAAGAATCAGTCATCCATACTTCATTTATAAGAGTAGTGTTACTAACTCATAAATAACAAACACACCACTTCTAATGCCCACTCACAAATCCCATCATTTGCACCTCATGATACTCTAGCCCAGATTCTAGTACTAACTATTGAAGATACAGTCAAAGCTGTGAGCACAAGAAGAGAAGGTCTTTCTAGGTCAAAGCACATTTTCTGCAGTAGCAGATGGGAAATGTCTGTTATCCAAGCCCAAAAGTTTGTGATAAAACAAGGATTTAATTATTATTTCCCCACTATTGCCTTATGCTTTACATATTCCAATGAAAGTGGGTCAAACTGATTAATTGAAAGGGAGGGGGTGGTTCCACAAAGAAGAAAGCAATTTCCTAGGTTATCAACCTGGGTTAACTTGGGGGGACAACGTTCCTGCAGAAAGAAAGATAAAATTGTGAAAAGTCGCCTCATATATAGCAATTCTAATTATAAGAAATGCTTTTTGTTGACAAAACACTCTACAGTTCTGAAAGGTTTCACTTTTATCTAGGTTTTGAAGTCTAAGTAAAAAATAGTTATGCTCAAGTTGTGGTCAATGGCTCAATGTCCAAGTAGAGACTGGTGATGAGTGGCGTTCCTCAGGGGTTGGTATTGGGACTGGCCCTATTTAACATCTTTGTTGGCAAGATGTACAATGGGATAGAGTGCACCCTCAGCAAGTTTGCCAATGACCCCAAGCTGTGTGGGGCTGTCAACACACCGAAGGGAAGGGATGCAATCCAAGGGGACCTTGACAGGCTGGAGAGGTGGGCCCGTGCCAACCACATGAAGTTCAACCAGGCCAAGTGCAAGGTCCTGCACATGGGTCAAGGCAATCCCAACCACAAATACAGATTGGCAGAGAATAGATTGTGATCAGCCCCGAGGAGAAGGACTTGGGACTGGTGGTGGATGAGCAGCCCAACGTGAGTTGACCGACAATGCATGATCGCAGCCCAGAAAGCCAACCACGTCCTGGGCTACATTAGAAGAAGCATGACCAGCAGCTCAAGGGAGGTGATTCTGTCCCTCTATTCCACTCTTGTGAGACCCCACCTGGAGTACTGTATCCAGCTCTGGAGCCCCCAACATAAGAGGGACACGGACCTGTTGGAGCAAGTCCAGAGGAGGGCCACAAAGATGATCAGAGGGCTGGAGCACCTCTCCTGTGAGGCCAGGCTGAGAGAGTTGGGGCTGTTCAGCCTGGAGAAGAGGAGGCTCCAGAGAGACCTTATAGCGGTCTTCCAGTACCTACAGGAGGCCTACAGGAAAGATGGGGAGAAACTTTTTAGCAGGGCCTGTAGCAATAGGATGAGGGGTAATGGTTTTAAAATAGAGGGAAGCAGATTCAGACTGGACATAAGGAAAAAATTTTTTACAATGACGGTGGTAGAACACTGGAACAGGTTGCCCAGAGAGGTGGTAGATGCTCCATCCCTGGAAACATTCAAGGTCAAATTGAACGAGGGTCTGAGCAACCTGATTTGGTTGGAGATGTCCCTGCTCCTTGCAGGGGGGTTGGACTAGATGACTTCTAGAGGTCCCTTCCAACCCAAACTCTTCCATGATTCTATGATTCAAATAATCTTTTTTTTTTTTTTCCTCAAAGAATGCAGCATTTATACCAATTTCAGTTTTCCTGGAATTAGTAAAAATCTAAGTGGTTATAATTGAATCTGACTGATCTTCTGATAGAACAAAAATCCATGGGGTAGATGGCATTTTTATTGTGTTTTTGTAAATCACGTGGTTGTTTAGACTGTTAAATATGCATTGACATAGCTGTGAGATGTTTAGGAGAGCATTCTGCGAGGACACCGGCTGATTCTCCTCAGCCATTGCATGCATAACAGATTAATTTGCCTTTGCTTACACAGCGTAAAAATGTTTCAGTGAAAAAATAATAAGTAAAAGGTGGAAGATCAGATTTTAAAGAAGAAACTACCCTAGATCTAGGAGCTCTGTCATCATTTCTATCCATGCATTTGTATCAACTGGGGGTTTTGTTTAATCACACTTTGCCATCTATAGCTCAAGATGCCACTAAGCTCTTAAAAATAACAGCAGATTAAGTTTTTAAGTTGTTAATTTTATTACACGAAAGATCAAATTTACTTTCAGCCTGCTGTGCCAGAAGACCCTGTCTGTTTATTCTGGTTGGAGAACACAACAGTGAGTGCTACTTAAAAGGAACTTTTTTGTTCCTCCAAAAGATAAATGTTTTAAAACATTTAAGCACTCTAATTTTAGTTCTTCAGAACACATGGCTCTATGCTGGCACTGCCGGGAGTTATTATTGTATTTAATGGCATACTATTATCCAGCCTCCAGCTGCCTGGGAACACAAGTGAGGAAAGCACAGCTAGATATTTTTACCATGTATGATGCATAGCCCACAACATATAAGGTTGATCAGAGGGCTTTGTATGGTTTCCAGCAAAAAATGGGTTGTGAGGTTGTTCTTGCTTTGTTTTTAAATGGCTATCTCAAAATTTCAGCTGCCAGTTCATTGCATTGTTTTTTCTTTATCACACAAAAGCACAAAAGCAGCATCACCTATATAATCATTCAGATCATAGTAAGGAAAATATAAATGACTATAATAAATATAAGACATTTATAAAACAAAATATAAATGAAGAATTTTCCTCAGTTTTGCTGCTTGCTCTGGCTTGGCTTTATCAGCCAACACTAAACATGCACTGGGAAAAAAAAAGAAAATCCAGTATTTTAGCAGCTGGGGCATTAGCAAATCATAGGAACTTCCAGTTCAATATTGGTGCAGTAAAATTGATGACAAGGTGTTGGTTTCAAAGAGAACGGATTCCTGAACACAAGCAAACCTCTCCCACAGAAAGCTACAAGAGAAACACCTCTAGACCTCATGGTTTGTTTGGAATCTAAGAGCTTGCCAGCCCCAACTGTGTTTCATAGAATCACAGAATCATAGAATGGTTAGGGTTGGAAGGGACCTTTAAAGGTCATCTTGTCCAACCCCCCTGCAAGAAGCAGGGACATCTCCAACCAGATCAGGTTGCTCAGACCCTCGTCCAACCTGGCCTTGAATGTTTCCAGGGATGAGGCATCTACTATTTCCTAGAAATATTTTTGCACTTCTGTATCCTAAGTATGGTTAACTCTCCTGTAATAAATTCAAAGTAACTCTTGTTCTCTAACTTCAGTTTTCCTGTACCCATCGCAGAGCAGCTGAGAAATTCATCAGTCTACTTGGGCAGCTGTTGCTTTCTGTTAGTTTTCTCCATGCCACTCTGGCTGACAACATCCCGATCTAATGCTGCCTACTTATTAAAGATTTTCACTGGCAAGAAGCTGTTCTTGCAGCTCCACTGACAATGGCAAAATTGCACTTGCATACAATTAATGTGAAATTAGAATGGTTTCTAAGATAAGTGTTTTCCCCTTCAAGGATTTTTGTGAGATCAACACACCACATTCACCGCACTGGTCACTTACACCAAGCAGAAGTGCTCACATAAGTAAGTTACAGCAATTCAATTCAGAGTTCAGAAGATGCAAAAAGGAGGAAAAAAAAAAAAGAGGGGGAACAAACAAACAAGCAAAAAAACAAAAGCAAAGGGAAAGGAAATCTTCCCTGAAGAAACATCTAGACTGCGAGATACAAGAGTACTTCCCACTCTCAGATCCTAGTGTGCACCCTTGCTGAGTCCTGACTCCTTGTCTGGATGAGGTCTGGGCACACCATCCCAGAAAGTCACGGAAGACTGAAAGTCTGCTGGCAAGGTGAAGAAAAGATCAAGCTGAAATTATTGATCTTGATGCAAGATTTTAATTACTGTTTCTCTTAGGGAGAAAACCTTGATACATGATTAAGAAAGTTCCTTTAGACCTTAAATTAGAGAACAATTTTCTTTGTATCATTTCAGTCACAGTTCACAAGCAGCCTCCCTGATTAAATAATTTGCTCCTCAACAGCAGGCAATGCTGGCTGTTCAGTGTGATCCCTCTTTAAAAGCCAAATCCTACTGAGAGAAAGAGAGCACAAGTCAGTAGTCTGGGTGTTACTCAAAGAGTCTGGAGTTGTGATTTTTTTGGTTCTTCTCTTCTGTCTCAGCTTCAGTTAGTTTGCTACATCAATTACCAACACCAGAGCCTAGTTCTAGTAGCAAAGACAGTAATCCAAGGAGTTGTCTAAATATCTGTCTCAAGTCAGACTTCTCTTAAGTGTTGAACAAGGATAACCTCTCTCACACACACACATCAATTCAGACAAAATTTACTGCTTAGTTTGAAAACAAAAGGAATGAACCACTGTATCATTGTTTTTAATGAAGAAAATAGTCCAATATTTTCCAAAGAAGCTGAATGTATTCCCACTGCAGTTATCAGATTCAGGGTTATACCATCTGGGCCAGCATGATTCCTTATTACTATGAGACCCCCCACACAGGCGCTGATAGCTCCTGCTTACGTATTTATGCTTTCCACTGGGGGATATGGATCCTTCAGGAGATCTGATTATGTTGGATTGTGAATGGGTAAAACAGCCCTGCCAGGCTGCCCCAGAGTTGTACTGAAGTGGGTCAGCTCTGAACAGCATCAGCAGCTAAGACGTACTTTGGTGGGCAGGGTCACTCAGCCTCAGGCAATCTTTTCTTCCACTCACATTAAATTGTTTTCATCGACTGATGCGTTTTTGGGCCATTCTGCCTATTTTCTGGATGGTCTGGAAATCCCTGCGTATCAGGGTATGGAAGAGTGAGAGAGACATCCAACAGCAGGTGGCTGGAGAACAAACCAAGAGTCCCCAGTTCCTTTCTGCAAGCAGCTCTGCAAGGGGGAGCTTGCACGTTGCCAAGAGGGAGGCAGCACACATGACTTCTATCTGTGTGTTGGAGCCAACAGTGGAAAGGATGGGATTCGTCAGCCCCTGTGTAGGCAGTTGACTTATGAGTCATCTCACCCTAAGAGACATATCTAAAAAAAAAGTGGCCTGTGCTCTAAAAAGTGCCTATTTCCAGAAGTGACTCTAAAGGAGCACGAATGACTAGTTTCTGCTGTAGATGTCCAAAAAGTAAACACTTGCTTTTAGGCAGACCAATCCCATCACCAGTTTCTCATTTGTAATCTCTGTAGCTGTCATACCTCTTTGTACTCTGTACCAAGATCCCTATTATTTCTTCCGAGATTCAGAGGAGATCTGTCTGTTTTAGGAGAAAACTGTACTTGTAAAAGGAGATTGCCATCTCCAAAGATAGTAGAAAAATATCTTCGGCATGGGAGATTCACTGCTAGTAGGATTCATCATTGTTCAGTTTACCTGTCAGCTGCAGGGCTTTTCCTCCTTTCTCAACCTACAAACAGTAAAGAAGTAGCTATCTACGAAGAGTGCTCTGAAAGTATCTGCGTTATTCAATGATCCTTGTGATCCAACACCCAGCCACACAGTTTCGCAGTTTCCTGATTAAGAAGGAATTGGTCCGGCCATCCCCAGTGTAATTATACACTTTGCTTTCAAATCCATCACAGTATTTGCATGTCAGACAGGCAGTTTGCTGCTCAGAGGCACCAAAGAAAATAACTCCACTTCTTTCTTGTAAAAAGATGCTGTTGACAGATCTTGCAGTGCTTTTGCCCTGTGTCATAGGGACCAACATACACTAAAAATAGCTGACAGTGACACCATTCGTATCCTCTGTTCTCATCTTCAGGAAACAGAAACACTTTAAGTACTAGATTTTAGGGTGTGAAACCTGGTTAAGCCTTTCTCCTTAACATATTCTGTGATTTTTCTTTTTTCTTCAGCTCCTTTGTGGTTTGGGAAGTGATCGAGCAAGTATTTGGAGTGGGATGTTGAAAAATCACTCCACATTTTCCTGACTCATGAGAGATTCTGTTTTGGCTCCAGTGGCAGGAAAGCACTGATCATTTTGGAAAACTCCAAACCTGAAACCTGTTTCAGCAATGCTGTATAAAATGATCCTTTGAACAGGAGCTTATGTTTCAGTGTATTGTTTAATGATAAAATAAAGCAAGCTTATTAATTTAAACTGATTTTTTTTTTCCTGTATGAGGACACTTTGCATTTCTAAAGATCCTTTCCTCAAACAATCCAAACAGTATTAGCGTAATCTTACAAATACACTAGAAATTGCTAATGATTATTATTACATTTATGCTATGACTGGAGATACAGTAAAACTAAAGGATCTACTCAAGCCAAATGGGTCCTCAATACCTATTTGAGGTTCCCTTCCCTCCTCCTTCAATCTACTACTCTATACTTCTGGAAAGCAATATTGTGAACTATTAATGTCTTGAAAGTGGATGAAAAAAAAGAAGATATTATTAAATTAAGGGCTGTTTTTCACAGTTTCTCCATCAGAGAATAACCGATGCCCATCATTTGTGTGAGAACATATATGTCCTCACATATATTCAGGGACTGAATTTTAATATCATGGGTTAGAAGTGACATGTTTAAAGCTCAAAGCTAGGTAGTTGCCAGCCCATCTTAAATGGTATTCTCTGTCCTTTTTCTCAATTATACATGTGCACATGGATTTACCAGCATGGTTGAGATTCTTCCATCAGCACCACCTGGTGGGAAACGCACGCTCCAGATAATGTGATGGAATTGCCATTGCCTCCATGCGCATGTGAGTGCATGCATACCTGCACACGAACAGCATCCACGGCTAGGTTAGGGGAATAGAGAGCTCAGGACTGACTGGCAGACTTCATTCTGCTGTTCTTCTGTTTTCAGTGCAACAGCCAAATGAGTGCCTGCTGCAACATGTCTTTACTTCTTTGTTGAAAACCAGCAAAGTTTATCGAAAGAAAGAAAAAATTAGATATTTCATTCAATACTCCTTCAGTGGCAGAGAGCAGTTGGTCAACAAGGCTATGTTTGCCTCTTGTATTTCTAAGTGAGATCTGTCCCAGCAAACAATGTCTTCCCAAATGCGTTCACACAAATTTTTTCAAAATGTTCGCTTTTGAAGTGAGGCATTTTGAAAAATGCATTGATTCCAGTGAGAATACTTTTAAAAGGGAAACATCATGACTTTTTTATTTCAGAAAATTTTCAGGGAATTTTGTTTTGGGAGGGTTTTTTATATTATTCATACAATATGTCATGACATCTCAGACAAATCTTCCTTTTATTATGGAAAAAAAAAAATCAAAAGAAACTCTCAGAACACTATGTTTAATCTGTTTTGAAATGCCTGTGTTTCAAAATAAATGACGGCTTATTTATACATCCCAATTTTCTGAAGCAATTTGTTTTGCATGGAATCTTAAAACAATGTGTTTTCATTTTAAGTCAAACCAAAATGGATTTCCAAATATTGGTGTATCTAAGAAGATAAAAATGCCTGATTCCCACCAGATCTTATTACCAACTAGCTCCTTCAGGAAGCCTAGCACAGTGAGTCTTTACCCCAACTGGCAAAGAAAGGGCAACATCTGATCATACAAGTCCCAGCACAACACATAATTAATATTGGCCAAGGAATTCAGACTCAGAAGCGGGAGAAGCATTTTAAGCTCTTCTGTTGCAGATGAGACTCCAACAGAGATAAAAGTTATATTTTCACATATGGGAAAGGGAAATTCTCAGAAGTGAATTAAGATTGTAGTCCTTACTTCTAGCCACAAACTCTGGCCTTGAGAGACCCTGATAATGGGCACAGCAGTTAAGAGCAAAAGTCCCATTCTGGGTAAACAGATTCTCTTAGCTCACAACTGTTTAAAAAAAAAAAAAAAAAGGAGCAAATTTTTCTATACATTTCAGCTACTTGTCCAGTAAAAGGGAGAAAGCTTAATTCTATTTCTTCAAGACACTCATATCACTCATATTGCTCTAATCACTATGGTGTTTTCAGGCTGATGTTTTGTGAAGTAAATTCTATCCACTGAGTAAATTAAAAAAACCAATACAGTAAATAGGTAAAATATAAACTAGCTTTCAGTCCCCAAATGAGAATAATTTCTTATTATCACTTACTTTTTCCTACAACTATTGCCATCATTTGTTTATTCTATTACTTACAATGGTGTTTATTGTAAGCATAAGAGGGGTTTTTTTGTTGGTTTTTTTTAAATTGTTTTAGATGTCACTGGAAAATTGTGAACTTGCACAGTAAAACACACTGTATTGGATTTCCCAGTGAGAATGGTTCATTCAAACCCTAAATATGAAGGGTAGTGGGGGGAGAACATTTCATCATCGTGATTGTGCTTGTGTTAGGATTATCCTGTGGTTTGCAATATTATTTCTCCAAAAACAGAGTGATATAACAGGCTCACAGTTACCCTTTTCAAACTCGTATTACTCTGATGTTGATGTAGAACTAGAGGAGAATCGCACACGTACAGTGTTGATTTTTGCAAACTTCCTCTAAGTTGCTAAAATTTTCTAAGCACTGTTGAATTTCCTGGCTATGGAATAGGAAGTACAAGTGTACTGTATAATAAAAGAAATGACAGATCGTGGTCTGTTCTCCAGGTAAGAGGACAACTGAAGTCATTAGCCAGGCACAAACAACTGTGTCAACCACATGCATGGTACGGGAGCTGAGATGTTCAGCTGTGAGCTACCTTGGTTCCTCCTATAACAGCATACAGAGACCTCTGGAGAAGGTCTCCCCATTTGGCCTGCCTCCCTTCAAATGGGATGAACTGGCACTTGAAGTTGCCCTTCATTCCTCACTGGCAATAGAGTGAGCCTCGAGAATCAGCTTAGCCTAGATTTGCACATTTTAGGTGGCCAGTTGGCAGTTTGGCAAGCCATGCAACTCCTGTCTCTGAAGCAAGTAAAGCAAATTGCCTCTGAGCAACACTCAGAGGCAGAACTGAAGCATCTCATTTCTAATTCTGCCAGTAATCTGCTAGGATAGTCTTGTAAAAACAATTTTTACTCATTGGCGCTTTGGGCAGCCCACCACAGATTCAATAAAGAATATGTCACAGGCTTACTGTGATGTTTATTTTACAGTTATTTGATTGGTGGATGAAGAATGAGCGAAGCACTAGTAGCCACATGGAGAAATTTGCTTGGAGAGATATATCACTCGCCTGGCTTAAGCCTCTGTTAGCAGTCTTTGGACACTAACAATAATCCATTACATAAAGTTCCAAATAAAAAAAAAATAATAATAAAAGAAAAAACAACTTTTAAAAAAGCAAAAGCTATACTCACTACATAGGACAGCATTTGAACCAAAGATGCACATTGTATTGGGTATTTGCGATTCACCAGGATGCAGAGAGCATGGCCTTACAGATTTTTTTATTCTTGTTTGAATCAACCCAGAGGTAGAGCTAAGAAGGAGTTTTGCTGATCTGGGTTGTACACATTAACGTATGCTGCATACACCAGATTGCAGCATGTGCTGGTGGAAGAGCCACGCTGAGCAAGGGGAAAAAAGAATAAGGAAAAAAGTATTATCAAGGCTTTTAAAATAAAACTTCTAAAGCACCTTTAAATTGTAACATCTTGAGCAGAGAAAAGCCTGAATTATGTAAAAGCAGGCAGGGAGCCAACATCTGGCAGTAATAAGATTGTTTTGTAAGCAAGCAGTTTTCTACGCAGCACGCAGCTCTTGGTCCACATTAGAGCAAATAGCAAATCTGTGAAGATGTGCATGGTCTCTGGCTGCCAGAAGGATACCCTAGGCTTTAAGTGAAAAATTTTGTGTCATTTGATCTCCTAAAACAGCCAGCTGAGATGAGTTATATTCCCCCTGTCAGGAACCTTGAAAAAATTGTTCAAACCATACACTCATTCCTGCTGAATTGGAAACAAATGCCATAGCTTCATTGTTGGACTTTGAAATCAAACTCTCCCTAGCTCTTCCCAGCGTTCCTGGGAGGAAACAAAACTCCTTCCTGTGTCTGCCACTTCTGTCTCTGCAGAGGGATCTCCTTCCCTCCGCTCCCCATACTCCTTCTCATCCTTTCTCTCCTCCTCCCGCGACTGCAATCTCTCATTCCAGAAAGCCACATCAGAGGCCTGCCCCATGTGTTAGTGATCTTCTGTTTGCTGCCATTAGACTTTGCCATTGCCTGTAGAAATGGAGTCACTTAATTAGGTCCAGAGAACTGGAGAACAACGAGGCCATTCAGGGTGGCACCCAGCCAGCAGCTTCTTACCCTCAGTTCTTGTTTTGTTTTGTTTTTCCTCTTTTCTTAGACGGGAAAAATTTCAAGCCCTTCCCTGCTTCTTCCCACCAGTTAAATCCACAGCACAGCTGAGTAGGTTAGGGTCTTCAACCCAACTCTGCACCATAAAGAGACTGTCTTTCAAAGCCAGCCCCACCACCACTCGAAAAAAAAAAAAAAAAAAAAAAAAAAGGAAAAAAAAACCCCAAGAAAAACACGGAAAACCCTAAATTTACCATGCTGCAGGACCCTAGGGCTCAGGGCTCCAAAAGCCTAGATTGAGCTCCAAAAAGAGTAGGCAGCTACTGATAGTTGCTCTCCAAACCATGCAGGGCATTGACAGTCACAGCCACTCATCAACACACTAAGGAAAATGGTCTTGGAGACCATCCCTACCGTGCTCAGAGCTGCATCTGGGTATGGTTTAGATTGTATTCCAACCTTCAAAAGAAGCACAGTTGCTTCCTGTTAAATCAACAACAGTTGAACTCCATCTCAGATATTTAACTCTCTGAGTATCTCCACTGACAATGAAGCATGGATGCATGCTTCATTTCAAACTGCCTGGCTGTCCTCCTTCTTCTTCCCCACCTCCCCCGCAGGGCATCAGAGAGCATTCACAGATTTATCATTTCAAAGGTATTTCACTGCAAATCTAACACTCACCTGCTGAATAATTTAATCATCATATTAAAGACATTTCCTCAATTTTCTTACTTGACTTCTAGTTTTCATTTCATAGAGAGATTGCACCAGAGATCCAAACTAAGCTGTAAATCACCACTGCTGCATATCAGCAGCAGTTCAGACCAGATAGTGTACAGCCACCAGCTATTTGCTGACATCTTTTAGGTTTTCATCTGTTTGCTCAGTAATGTATATTGATCTGACACACAAACATAAAAGTGATGGATTTCCTCTAGAAAAAAAAAGAAAATGAAGTTTTTCCAGGTACTATTTTAATAATCAATTCGTTCTTTACTGCTCTAAAAAAAATCTGTATAACTCAACAAGATTATTTGCAACGTTTTTCAGCCAACCCTGATGAAGTAATGCCATCAGATTCTCCTTGGAAATTTAGTGCAAAAAGGAAAGGAAAGAAAAGATCCAGTTCTTAAGTTGCTCTTTCTTTTTGTACCTAGAAGCAAGTATGTTTCTTCTGAAATTACAAGATATACCACAGTCTTTTGCATTACAAATGCCATGCACATTGGAGTATACAGACTGGAATTGTTGCTGGGTGAAAATTACCATGCTAGGGGCACAAACGGAGAACCACAACCTTTGAGAGTCTCCTATACAAAGTATGAGAATATTTTCCTTCTAGACAGTGAAACTGAGTCCGGAAGAACTATGTGGAAACGTGAAATATCCAAACTGGAGATTAAGTTGTCGTCTTATCTTTGGGCTCTATAAAAATATTCTACATCAATCTTAATCCCTCTTGTCAGCATATGTAGCTGCAAAGCAGCCTATCTCCATTTTCACGCTGCCAGCCCTGGCAGCAACAGCTCAATGCGTGCTCCAGAGCAGCACCTGGCTCTTGGGAAGGGTCTCCAGAGGAAATGACAGAAGAGGCCTTCCTCCCCTGCTTCAAAACAAAGCTTCACCAAACAGAAAATTCCTGGAAGCTACATTCTTACGTCCAAGGACAGATTTCTTCAAAGGAAGTTAAAGTGAGGGGAAGATCAAAGACTAAATAGGAAGAAGCAGGTTGTAGCAGTGGAAGAGTCAATCATCAGGCAAATAAACAACCGGGTGCACGACCCTGGAGAGGACCGCAGGGGAGCTTGCCTTGCAAGAAGAAAGGTGGTGGATTTAACCGGAAACCTGGGCAGGGTCTGAGGAAGCCTGGGGAAAGAACATGTGGTGGAGATCTGCCCGGGCATCAGAGACAGCAGCGACAGATGGACACTCTGAGGGTAACATTCATGTTCACAGAAGGGAAGTTACAGACCCAGATTTCTGTGGTCTCTTAGCTAGGGGTGACAGAGTGACTATTGGATAAGGAAAGTCCTTGCATGAATAAACTAATTAGAAGATACGAAATGGGGTAGGAGTAAGTGGTCAGTTCTCACAACAGAGGGAGGTCAACAGTTCCGTTTTACTGGCACTGGTGCTGAGAAATAAGCTATTTAATATATGCAGACATTGTTAGAAAAGGGGATGAGACGTGAGGTACAGACTGCTGATGACACTAAGTTATGCAGTGAAGAATTACAGAACGGTATGACCAGACCGAATGGCTGAGCAATAAAACAGCAGCTGAAATTCATTGTGTATAACTGTAAAGTGATGAATGTGGGGAAAGACAATCCCAGATCTGCATAGACAGCAGTGGTCTCTGAAATAACAGCTAGCATTCTGGAGCAAGACCTTGGTGTTATGATAGATAGTTCCATAGTGAAAATGTCAGGAATAATCAGAAAAGGAAGAGAGAACAAAGGAAAATAATTTTGGTGCTGTTGTATCTACCCTTGGTTCACACTTACCTTTCACATTGCATGCAGTCCTTCAGGAGAGGAGGGGAATGGCATTTAAATTGCAAAAGGCTCAGAGGCATGCTGACGAAAGGTGTGGAAGGGCTTCCATATGAAGAACAAGTGAGGAGTCTGAGCCTCTTCGCTCTGGAAGAGGGAGAACTTAGAGCACCTACAACCAAAGTCTACAAAGTCACAAACAGTATGGAGAGGGTGGAGGAAGGTCAACACTCTACTCTCTCTACGGCCACAAGCAACACATGCACTCAGATGAAGCTAGTAGAAACCAAGTTCAAAATAGACAGAAGGAGATGGCCTTTCATGCAACTATGGTAAAGCTGTCCTTGTCAAAGGTCATTGCTAATGCAAGACATTTGCACAAGTTGATGGGAAGAAGGTGCCAAAAAGATCCACACAGAGCTACTGAACAGACAAAACATAGCAGGATCAGTAGGTCTCTGGGATTGGATTTGGGAGGGGCGAGGTAATAGTAAAGATATTTGCCTAGCACCTACTTGTCCTAGTGTGCCTGCTTATCATCACTGGTAGAGACAGAACTTGGCAAGATGGATCTTAGGTCCAGTCTGGTGCTGCCATTCTTCATAGCATTACAGTAATCTCTTAGCAGATGGATTTCCCCTCTGAAATTCATTATTTCTCTTCTCAACCGGAAAAAAACAAATCAAGGGCAGGAAGGGAGCGTGGCCAGAGAAAGATGTCAATAGTCATCTTACCCCACACACTATCAATCACCACTTGAAGTAACCTAACATTTTTGATGGCAGATTCAAATATTAATCCAATTTGTTCTCCTCAGTGGCATTCCTATACTTCCTGAGTTCATTTTTTACACATACTTTGAGTGAAACAGCAGGAAAATGGAGTGCACCCAGAAAATTAAACTCAGATCTGTAATAGCAATTGTTCATACCAGTAGTTGATTTCATGAGTGAAACAAGGAGGAGGATCACAGAAGGAAAATGTACATTCAATTCACAACAGAATAAAAATGTCTTGGTTTTATCTTTTACATATTCTCCTAAGTATTATTCATGCATATTTTTCCATGATTAACATATAATAGCAAACACATTTTTAAAGGAAAAAAAAAAAGTGTTGACAACATTCAGGAAAAAAAAAAGTGGGGAGCAGAAGGGGTAAAACTCATTCCTGCATACTGTTTACCCATATTAACCCTCCTCATAGCTTTAAAAAAGAACAAGTAAATATTATTACTGAAAATTGGAAGATCTCCATTCAATTCAGAAGGGTGACTCCTAGGGTCTGCCACTGCTTGTACTACTGACTCCAGAGGCCTGGTTGTCCATAAACATAGTGACCTAGTCTCTTCATAGTTTTGAGAGTCAAAGAGCGTATTTTAAAAGACAAGTTTATCAGAACTAGAATTAGGGAGGGAAGAGTACGTCAGACCAATGTCCAGAACTAGCATATGCCATGAAAATGTAAACCTTGCTTTTTGCATAGTGCTGAAACTGAAAATACGGTCCTTTGTGAGAGAACAGAGGCCTATGCTCACTAAAAACGTTTCAAGTATTCCTTTAAAAATATAAGATAAATGGAATGTTTTTTAACAGGCAATCACTAATCTTATGGTTATAATTTTAAAAACACCTTTAACACCTACAGTTGTTCCTGCCTGACCATAACATCACTTTTAATAGCTCTGAAATGAACTGTCCACCGCTCAAAACCAATGTGTTTTATTTTAAAAGTACTGAAAGCATCTGACACACACTCAAGAAAATCCTTGTGAGAACAAAAAGCACCTTTAAAATACACATTTATTTCAAGTTTCTGTTAACCTTCTCAGAGCTCACCTAATATCAAAGGGAAAATAGATCCAAGATCCTGTAAAATATCACATACACCTTGATTTTACTATAGTAATATTTCCTCATAGAAATAGCTCAAATTCCAAAATAGTGGGAAATGTTATTCTACCCACAGTGTAACCCCTTCTATGGGTTTACCATTATCACTGGAAATTAGAGAAACGTAAGAAGGAAAATTAAAGGGTGAAAAAACTGTGTGCATTAAATGTACTTTTTGCAAACACCAGTTTTCTCAGTCCATTCATGCTTCCTATCAGAGTGGCAGATTTTGGAGACAAAACACAAAATCAAGTCATGTTCAATCAAGCTCAGTTACAAATCACAGCTGAAGCTTGATCTCAAGAAGTCTGCCTACTCCTAAAAATACAGAAGTTTTTTGTTGTTGTTTTTTTTTTTTACTTTATGGAAATATATACTCATATACATAGTTTCCCATTTCTTTTTTCATGTATGGAAGGCCCACGTTCCCAACAGATGGAGAAAGCATCTGATTTAACTGAAGAAAGAGCAACTACATAGTGTTGTCAAATAAATCCAATGTTGTAAACTGCCTAAAAGAACAAACATCAGTTTCTTCCCCAAACTTTTCCAATCATAAGAACTTTAGAGGTTATTTCTAACACAGACAATTTATTGTGCAGTCACTGACTGAAGCATCGATTCAAATTTATATTCCCTCTTTAGTTCTTCCATATGCATTCCCATGCCACATTTACCTGACTACAAAAGAAAAGGAAAAAAGAAAATACGCACAGAAAATAGAATAACATTTTCCATACTCAAAAGAGCTTTTCCTTCTTTGTGTCAGTGTTTTTCCTATATCAGCACATTTCAACCAGGAAGTAGCCCATAGAGGAAAGATTATCACTGCATCCACTGTGATGAACAGATACTAGTAATGACTTCTAATGACACTGTAAGCTAGTCTGGCAACTTAATGAAAACCCCATACCTTTAAAAGTCCAGTTTATAACCATTTTGCAAACACACTTAGTATGCTTTTTAATCGTGGTATAACTTTGTGGGACTGTGGAGTAAAACATTCTCATTGTGACTACTCTGATTCTGCAACTTGTGTACGTACTGGGGCAGGGTGGGGAGGCTGCTCAAGGCAGATGACCATATTTTCTCACACAGATTAAAAGATAATAGAGAAGAAACCTCTTTCTCTTTCCTTTTTAGTGATGTATAATATATTCCTCTGTGATGGGCAGGTCTTTATCTCCAGTTTATCAGTGCAAAAGAAAAGTGTGAAAC
>WHYT01017116.1:121412-136319 GCA_009806455.1 Tetrax tetrax | reverse complement strand
AAAAAAAAAAAAAAAAAGCTTGAGGTTTGAGATAAGGACAGGGAGAATATTACCGTTACGGGCAAAACAGACTTGACTCAGGGAAAACTATTCATTTCTTTCTAAAAACAAAGTAGGATAAGGAGACAGAGAACAAAATAACCTCCCCCACCCCTCTCTCTTCCTGGGCTTAACATTATCTCTACCACCTTCCCCTCCCCGAGCAGCACAGGGGGGGAAGAGGGAATGGGGGTTATGGTCAGTATATCACACGTTGGTTTACACCGCTGCTTTGTCACTGGGGGAAGAACTCCTCGCATTCCTCCCCTGCTCCATCATGGGGTCCCTCCCACCGGCCACAGTCCTTCGTGAAACTGCTCCGGTGTGGGTCATCTCTTCCACGAGGTGCAGGCCTTCCAGAACGGCTGCCCCAGTGGGCCCTCCACGGGCCACAGCCTCCTTTCAGGCATCCACCTCCCCCGGTGTGGGGTCCTTCAGGGGCTGCAGATGGATCTCTGCTCCTCCGTGGACCTCCATGGGCTGCAGGGGGACAACCTGCTCCACCATGGCCTTCACCACAGGCTGCAGGGGAATCTTGGCCAGGAGCCGCATTACTTCTCCCCCTCCTTCTTCACTGACCTTGGTGTCTGCAGCCGTTCGTCTCACAAGAAAAATTCCTCACAGCAGGCAGGCAGACGATTCTCAGGTTCTCTTCACATCTCATCTCCTCTCTACTTCTTGCAGCTGGGCTGGGCAGAGTCAGGTCTAGTCAGCTGCTCAGCAGGAGGCCAGAGGGTGAGGGCCACAAGGCCCACAGGGCTCATGCCTCCCCCTCTCTCTCCCCGCTCAGCTTCTTCACACCTTTTTTTTTTCTGTTTCCCCCTTTTTAAATATGTTCTCGCAGAGGCATTATCACAGACTTCCTGCTACCGATTGGCTCGGCCTTGGCCAGCAGCAGGTCCTCCCTAGGCCCGGCCAAGTCCACTGAACAAAGGGGAACAACTTCTAGCAGCTTCTTACAGAAGCTACCACCTTAGCAGCTCCTCACTAAATAAAACCATAACACTGTCATAATGATTTGTAGCAACACCAGTGGCATAGATACACACTTGGTAGGCCTATACTATACTGATTTCAGAAGCAACACTTCTCCCTCTCTCCTAGAAACCTTCCAAATATGCCAGCCAGTGTGTTTTTCTCTTGAATACTCAGCAGAACTGGCTACAAGGAGTGCCAGACACCAAGATTTCTATTCAATGGGAAACTAAACAATGTTCTTAGACTTTTCATCTTGACAATGGAACAGGAAAATGAAATGTTGAAGCCCCTTAGAGAAGGGGAATCTCATCTCCATTTTCTGAAGCCGTCCAAGTTTTCTTGAGCTGCCAGAGGTGGGTTAAGGAGCAATGCACCTTAGGAAACCCAAGACCATCTACATCAAACCACAGAGAAACAGATACATGGGAGCAGTTTCATCATTAAAATGCTGAAGCTGCTCATCCCTGGAAACTGAAGCTCTGGCTTCTCTAGAGCTCTTTGGTTTACTTTCAGCATCCAGGTGGCCGGTTAGGAAGCCAGTAGGTCAAGCTGGCAAGAAGCAACTCAGGAGCCTGTCAGAACTCAACAAACCCTGGTCAGCCATGCTCATTTCAGCAAATAAATACTCCATAAGGATAAAACATGCCAGAAAAAAAAAAAAAAAAAAAAAAAAAAAAACAAAAAAAAAAAAACCCCAACAAACAAACCCAAAGTAATACAAAAAATATTGGAGCAGTGCCTTGACATTGGTTTAGCGATAAAGTGAATACCAATGTGGAAAATATTAGTCATAAGATATCACTTAAACATCGTCTTTTCAAGTTAAATTACAAACACAGAAAAGGCTCACAGTCAGTTACAGTAGATTTATATTTGCTGGCATCACAAACGATGTCAATTTTTCAAAAATTCAGAGCAACGTACTGCAAAACCAATTTATTTTCATCAGCAACAATAACTCCTGTTTTAGAAGGGCTACTGCTTGAGTTGCAGGGCATCTTGGCTTGGAAGTAATGGCTTGCAGGTCATGGCATCTCTAATTTTGCCAGTCCCGAAAGGTTGCAATAGAAGTTTCTACAGTTCTAGTGTGAAACATAATTTGTATTTGTAATGTCTTTCAGAGCCATTGGAAAGGCACAATCTAAATGCAAATTAATCTGACAGTACAATTTGGACTGTTCCAGAGGCTTATCTATGTAAACAACTGGATTTTTAATAGGGTTTTGAAGTTGCTTGTGAAGATAAAATCTCTGAAAATGAACAGACCCCAGCACAGATAAATTTTACTAAGGGAAAATTTGCAGCCGCCTCTTTGGAAACATTCCTAAGGGAGTATGTCATGCACTAGGAAATCCATTCTGGATAATGCTATAAAATTGCTCACCTTAATTCATATGCCAAATTCTTCTCTATTGAATAACAATTTATGGTATACTCCAGCACCTGCCAGAAACTGCTGAATGAAAGCCACAGCTGTGTCTGTTATTGGGCAGAAACTACAATGTTGTCGATGTGTTTATTCAGTGTATGAATGAATTCCCTGTAATTTTTTTTCAATAACTACCTGGACACTTGGGTTTTTAGTGGCCTGCAAGGACCATACCTGGAGACAGGCATACTTTCCCTCCAGGTAACAAATGTGGGAGCAAAATGAAATGCTTGATCAGAGGATTTTTTTCTGGAACTGTGGAGGGACCACGTGCTGGAGGACATCTAGAGAGCCAGTATGTTGCTAATAGCCTCTTTGGCAGCTCAGTGTATGTCTGAACATACCAGATGGGCTGTCCTCAGCTTTTCTGTAGAGCATTTTGTGTACAGCAGTGGCATAGTGGCCTGGAGGTTGTTGCGTTCTGGGTCATTCTTGAAACTGTATGGAATGGAGTATGTTCTCCACAGAATCTGTAGATATAACCCAAGAGCAGTATCTCACCACGCTTGCTTAAACTAACTGGTACCCTACCTTGTTACGGAGCAAGATTCCTCCTCTGTAAAAACCCAATACTGACTAGCAACAAAATGTCAAGAGAAAAATCAAAACAATGAAAATTTTTCACATGCATATCTGCCAGAAAAACATCAGGCAAATCTCAAATTATTCAGTTGAGGCTGGCAATACGAGACCACAAAAATTCAAATTACAGTGAAAGCAGAATGTCCAAGAAATTTATCTTACTTTTCAGATTAGTCGTTGCCCTGTTTAAATAACAGCCTAGGAAGTCAGCTGTCATTTTGGCATTTTTGCTTAGCTCCACAGATCACATGTACTCCAAGCTGCATAAACAGAAGTAGACTGAACAGCTAGAATTAAGTTCAGTTAGGCTATTTTAAAGAAAAAAGCAAAAGCAAAATGTGGCTTATTGAAAGAGGCGAGGCATTCTTGTTGGCATTTGAATCTGAAAGCGTTAAATCTTTAGTCTTGAATAAAGCAGGGATAGATGAAGTCACCCTGGGAACGTGTTATCATGTTTTTCAAGAAAGACACTTTTATTTCTAAGCAAAAGCAGGGGCTGATGTGATCATATGATCTGGGCTTCACAGCAATTTCCAACATACGAATCCAGCTTTGATTAAAGAAGAAATCAAACACGTCACAGATAAGATTTCAAACAGTTTATTATATGTCCCTAACTAATAACTTTTAACATTTCTTGTGCTTGGGGAAACAGTGAGGAGCTCCAAACTCTTACAGGAACAGAACAAAGACATGTTCTGTCCACACTGAAGGGCAGAAGTGTTGTGGTGAAATGCTGCAGTCCTTGGGGCTGGTCTCTCTCCTCAGGTGCTACTCTGGACTTACAGCATCCCTCCTGTGCGGCCGTGGGTGTCTCAGTACCCTTCTCACCCCACACATCATGGCATTTGAAGAGGACATTTCCATGCTTCATCTCCTGAGCAGTTTTCTCTCAAGTGCATTGCACACAACAACAGGCCTGACTAGAAGAAAATTAATAATAATAATAATAATCCTAAACCAGTAATGCCACTGTGTACCACTCTACTGATTTAAAGGAGCTGTATCGTTCGATAGAGTGGCCGAGGCTGATGGATGGCCCCAACGCTGCAATTATGGAGCCTTCAAGACCTAAAAGCTACAGTCAGCTCCCTCCCTCCACCTTGGGAACTGGGAATCTGGACCATTTCCAGTTGCTTATGCATCATACTCAGCAGCTCTCTTAGGTGCACTCAGAGACAATGTCCCTGCTCAACAGGTGAAAACACCACAGTCTGTCCCCCCCCCAAAAACCCACTGTAACATGGAATCTCCATCCTTGGAGGTTTTCAAGGCCATACTCCTGAGCAGCCTGGACTGATCTCAGAGCTGACCTGGCTTCAAGCAGGAGGTTGGAGTTGAGACCAACCTGAAGTATCATATGACCTTAGGGTTAACTGCAGACAGTTTCTATCATTAGTTTTACTGACTTCTATAAAAAGAAAACTGAGAGGAGCTTTACAAAAGGCTCCTTACAAAAACTTCCATTAGGCTACCTTCAGGTTTGTTTTGTTGGTGAAGGAGATTTTGCAGAGGGGCTGGAAATTCAGCATTGTTCACCTCTTTTTGAAGTTAACTATTGCAGCTTAATACCTGAAATTTGAAGTAATTGTGTAGCATTACCCAGGCTTCTTCAAGGGAATATTACCGGGATCAATTAAAGGCTATATTCAGTTACTAGTTTCCTAACAAAACATGGACAGAGATTCCCTTAAGACAGAGTGATTTTTTTTTTTTTAAAGTATTTTATTGAAGCCAGGATTTCAATTGTCTCCTGAAGTGTTGCGTGATCACTTTGCAGGCTTTAGTTCCTTATTCCTCTTGCCCATGCCCCAGCAGAAAAAAAATAATGAAGAAGATTTTCTGTTTTACATACCAAGCTTCTCATAAGCTTTCCATTATGTTCTCAGCTCAGATCTCAGAATTCAAAACTCATTCTTTGGGGATGAAACTGGATAGATGTGAAGCCCACAGTCAGTTGAAATACTTTCAGCACAGAGCTGGTGAGAACCCCAGTTACCCCATACCAACATGTACACTCCTCTTTCGATACTTATGGGTCTGAATAAAACTCGTATCCAGTTTCTCCCAAAACATTAGAAAAGGTTAAAATCTGTTTTGTTATTTTGTGGTCTCTATTAATGAGCACCCAATTTTGTAATCTTTGTTCACAGAAAGATCAGAATGACTGAGATTACTGGAATTGAAACAGAAAGGATAGAGTCATACAAAAATAAATGTGTGGCATAGATAGCAAGCCATGTGCTTGTATAAATTCCCATCAAACACAATTGCAAATCCTTTTAGTAGAATTCAGAGGACTATAGCTACAGCTAACAAAAATAGGTAGTTATGCCTATTTTACAGTAGATGCTGCATGACACTACAAACTTAGTGAGTTAAAAAAAAAAATTAAATTAAAAAAAAAAAATAACACTTAAACAACCAGAAAGAGTAAATTCAAAATGTATGTTAGGCAGGGCATTTCAGCTAAGCACTCAGCTTTTAGGGGTGTTAACCAAGTTCTTACAAACTTGAAGGTTCTTCCTAGATAAGACTGATTGATCACTTGTTGTTGGCTACACTGTTGCATGTAACTTCTTTTTCAGGAAAAAAAAGATGCCTCAGCATCACTAGTCATCCTCTGTGCAGGGCTATCAAGCCAGTTGAACACAACCAGTGAAGGATCCTAATCACAGTTTGCCATCGTTCTAAAATCTTCATTGGCATCAGTGAAGAAGATACCTGAAAAACAGGATGAAGCCTCAATATGGAAGTGCTTTTTCTATGCATGGAAGCATGCAAAAAGATACAACACACCACCAATCATTTTCTCAACACAGTTTTATCAAAATAGGTTTAGTTTCCACATGCACATATGGTCAAGTTTCCTTCCAGTGGGGACTGGATAGGTGGATGAGTGACCTGGGTGATCCTGATAAGGGTCTAGATTTCGGCTGAAGCAAAATAAGGACTCAAGCTGGGTGTGCACCTGTGCTCCAAGGTCAGACCACTTCAGTTCAGACAACAAAACAAGAGACATGAAAGAAATGAAAGATCTGCTGATATTTTAATTAAGCTGATGAGTCGGGCATTTTCTTCTGGTTTTGTAGGCTGACCAGAACTGTTTCTGAAACGCTTTCCAGCTGTTCGAGGCTGCCTAATCTGTAGCATTTTTAATGATTTCTATCCATTCAAAAGAAAATTTTAAAACCCACACAAAAATCTTTCTTGCTGAGGTGAATCTCAAGGAAGACTTCATAAAAGGAAATTCATCAGTTTTAGTAGTTTGTGGGGTTTTTATGTTACCATATTGCCATTACCTCCTGTATTATTTCTTGCTGTCCACCACCAAAGCTAGTGTTGCAAACTAAAAGAAAAAAGAAAAATGAAATTAAAAAGCAAAAAAAAAAAACCAACCCTCTGGTAACCTAGAATACCCCCAAATATCCTTGGGCTTTCAAAGTCCAATTCTAAATTTAAAATTATTCTCTGAATGTCTCCAAAGCTTGAATCTTTTTGTTCTCCATGGATTCCATTTAAGTTTTTAGTGACTTTTTATTATCCTTTCCTGAAATGTCTCAGGACCCTATAAAACACATAGCATTTCCAAAGCACTTGCATGTCACTGGACCAAACCCCAAAGTTCTTGCTGCTCTTTCTTGTCCAAAACATGCTGTCTTAAAAAGGAGCTTTGTTCAAACAGGGACCAAGGAGGAACCTGCGAATTCAGCCCACCGAGCAGCCCCTCCATTCTCAGTGGATAGGTAGCACAGCTGTCAACTTTTCAAATCTCTGGTCTGACTTAGGTATCTCCCAGGCTACGTATCTCAACACTTCAGTCCATTTGCCTAGAAGAGATGAGAGAGCCTGGGAGATAACATCGTTTGAAAAAATGCCTAAAATTATTCCTCCATCCAGAGGATTTATTTGAACTGATAATGATATGTTTTCTTTCCACACTGTTGCAGTGATATGCTTCTGCAATGCAGTAATCTCAGCTTTAGAGTGCTCTTGGAGCACCAGCAGCCCAGCCTCAAACCTGTAACTGTTTATTCTTATTGGCATACCATTTCGCCAATTCATCTCCATTATCACGTGCATCTTGACTTTGGTTTCCCTGACAAATCAAACATGTTTTATTCTTAGGCAGAAGAAGAATTTCTTAATGTTTCTCTTGCTCGGAGCACAGCTTGTAATATTACAGTGTCTCAAGAATGCCATAAACGCGGAATCTCTCTCAAATCATGGAGCAGAGCGGAGCTGAGATCAGAGCCACGGCAGCAGCCACTTCCTTGTGCTCCAATTATAAGCTACTCAACATTTTCACTCTGGTAAATCTCTAACTCAAGAGTTTATGAAATGAAAAGTTTGTTACAGCACAGACATTAATGAGCCCTCTTTTAAAGAATACATTTGTAGGTATTGCAAAGAAGCTTAATTAACAACATCCTTCTCTAGTTTTTTTTTTCAAATCGCCCCTTTAATTTAAAGTTAATGTTAAAGAATATCTTGACTTTTATGGTTCTATTAGTGAATTAGGGAAAGATGTCTGATTGCATGGTAATTAGAGAGACAATGACATTTTAATGTACCTTGTAATGTGGTACTGTTGTATATCATTTGTAAAGTTCCATAAGATTTTCCATAGATAAATAAAATCTGTTTAAAAGAAGAATGTAAGCAAAGATTTTAATCAAAGCTGAGTGATACTGAAATTCTATTGAATGACCCTCTCTGTTTATGTTTTTGGCAGATGAAAACACTCAGAGGAAAAGTGTAAACTGATGTGTGAGCCATATATATGTTTCGTCCACATCTCAGTGAAGCGGATATGTAATGTTTCTAACCAATGAACATAATAAACACGTTTGTGACACTTCATGAAAATTCATACCATTAGAAAAATCTATGTATTGGCAATTATGTCTGCCTTTCCTAAGTTATAGCAGATTTGTTGGTAAGCTCCACCTCTGCTCTCTACGTTGCTCAAGGGCAGAGGTCAGGAGTGGGGCCTGAGGTAGGGGGAAATGGAAATTAAACCTCTATGCCTAATAGAAAGATTCTTCTCCAGAAGGTGAGATTTAAAACACAGGCTTATTTTAGACATTTTGAATCAACTTCTTGGGCAATGTCATGTCCCACCAAGGACAGGAGAAACCACAGAAACCACAGAATCTCCCCTGGACTGAAGCTGTGTCATCTGTAAAATACCCATTGAGGTACTTAAACAGGTAATAGCTCAACAAAGCTGAGTCTGTGACCAACATTTCTGTTGAACTTAGCACTACAATACCTCAACATTTTCCAACTACATAAGAAAAGATAGTCTTATTTTAATATCATAGAAATCCATGGAAATCTTGGTGATGTGTTCAGTGCAAGGAGAAAGGGACATACATCAGACAGTGACAATATAACAGATTATTTCCCATATGAGGGTGAAACCTCAAAGTAAACCATATAGCTGCACGGGTATATTTAAACTACTATACCTGTAGGGCATTATTAACAAAACTTTAAAGAAAATTTATTCAATTTTGCTGCAATTTCCTTTTTATCCAATACACATTTCCACACTTGTTGAAATATGTTATGTTCAATTAAATTCTTTACCATCTTGCTCCTTAAAATTAACTAGGATGGAATTTTCACTGTGTTATGCCTAGCCCTACATTTAATTACCCGCACTTAGAATATTAGACACCATGCTGATTTCTGTCTAGAGGAAATGACCTAGGATCATTGGAAGCATATGAAGTTCATTTTAAGATGAAGCAATAACTTATATTAGAGGATGTAAAAGGTCTTAACCTCCAGTCCCTCAACATACTGCACCAAAAAGCTCCTTTTTTTTTTTTTTAATTAAAAGAAACATCTGCAATGCATTTTTCCCTCATGTCACTTAATAGTCTTTAAAACAAAAGTCTCCCTGGCTAAATGGCTACGTGTGAGCATACATGTAAGAAGCATCACCCAGCCAACTGGCTGGCTTTGCTGGCTGGTTGGGGCACTAAGTTTCCCTTGGGTTACAGTAATGCAGCATGCCCCTGAAGCACAATCTTTATTTCTGTTAATGTTTTCTTTAAAAAAGAAAAAATAAATAGAGATCAGTCTCACAATCACACAAACTTTCCCTAGCATGAAGCTTTCCAGAGCTTGAAATTCACCGCTAAAGATGTCTGACGCTTTACCTGAAGCACAGCCAGAGATTTGGTTGCAGTTGCTACTTCATAAAAATATAGTACTTGCCTCTTAAAAAAAAAAGAAATAAATGGGTGCAGCCATCATAGTAACTACTTAGCGCTTGTCAGAAACTGTTTGGGTTAATTTCAAGGAAACAGCATAAGTTGGTTGCTCAGAAGAGTAATTTTAGAAATGCTTCAGGAAATGAATGTCCGACTCACAGATCAATCTTGTCCAGTCATTATCTTCTAACTGAAGGCTGAGTTAATTATGCTTTCCATTAAGTGCACTCTTCTGGAATTTACACAACACTAACGTAGTAAGCTTGCAAGGGCTGATCCTAACAGTGCTAAAACCTTTCCTAAAGTAACAAAACAAACTTTAAAGGCAGAGGCTATTGCATTTTACGTTTGAATTATCAGACCAGGATGTTATAGCACAGATGATTATTGTAGGCAGATTAGTCAGCCTAAAGCAGAAGGAGTGAAACTCTATCTTGCAAACAATGTTGGCCTCCACGGAGAACGCCTGCCACTAGCTCTGCAACAAGGATATCTGAAGCAAGTTAGCATTGGAAGTACTGTAAAAAGTCTCCAAAAATACCAGATATCAAACAACGTAAACCTTAAGAGATTAACACTTGCACCTTCATTTGGCCTTGCAAACACCTAGGACAGCACAGGAGCAAGTTATCACTGGGCTACTGTGAGAGATATCTCATTAAGATTATCACAGAGGAAAAATTCTAATTTGATCTGGACAGGTGCAAAATTTCCAGTATTTCCTGATTTTACTTGGTCAAAAAAAAACCAAAATACAGGGACCTGCAACAGTATTGGACATAACTGCTAAAGACTTGCTATTTATTAACATCAAGGTCTTTCTTCTATCTCAATATCCAGAATTCCTGGCCGTATGTCTCCTTTCTCCTTAATCCTCCTAATCTGGCTCCCCTGCCTCAGACCTCTGTTCTTCTATTGCCATCACCATCTTACCACAGCCCCATGTTCCCCAATCCAAAGTTGATGATTGATAATTCATAGAAATATGGTGCCTGTCTCTTAAAAAAACAAAGACTAAAAATCACCAGCTGATCCCTCTGCCCACAGTATCCCAACCTGGCAGTGATATTCCCATTGCAAAGCAAATTTTCTCCTGACCACAGAGACTGCATCTGGAGCTGCAAAAAGGAGTTTTTAGCCACACTAGGCTTTTTTTTTCTGCTGCTTAGCATGTAGGAGGAGATGGCCAAATGCCTCTGGGGCTCCTTCTACATCTCGAGGGCTTCATTGGTTTCTGCTGGGCCCCTTTGTACGTTGACCCTGGGACTGCAGTTGCTCATGGTGGCTCATTGCTGTACAGGTATGTGACCACATGCCAAGCACAGGTTAATGTAACAGCCAAAAAATGTTACCTTACCCATAAAAGGTGATGGGCCATAAATATTAAGAGCATCTTGCAATTCACTTATAGGTTACCCGTAAAACAGTATCTCAGATTGACCATTTCCAATCATGACAGAGGTATGTGAAACATGGTAGTTCAAATTTGAAGGAGTCCACACTCAGTTTCTATTAATTTGTCCTCCATTCAAAGTTTTGAAGTAGAGCATAGAAGGTCCCACGGACTTCTTTGAATGCTTTATTGTAATTTCTAAGCAAACTAACCTGACATGCTTTCTACCAAAAGCCGCCTGTCTTCTTCAAACTCAGTTCAGGCTGTTCTCCAAATTTTTCCAGACTTGCAAATTTCTCTCCAAGTCTGCTCCAAGCCTTTACCAAGTTTCTCACAATCTTGGCTGAGAAAGACTATACAAACAAGCAAAAAATATTTCTAATTTCAAAAGAACAATTTATGTCCAGTCCGTGGTTTGGGCAAAGTTTCAGGTTCAGATCTTTATTTTACCTCCGCCAGTTCCCACATTGCAGTTTATGATGGAAACCTGAACCAAGGAATGCTCTCAGAATAGCTACAGCCAGTCTGGACACACAACGCTAAAAACCAGGCTCGGAGATTTGTTTGTTCAAGAGCACCGACCAAGCACCTTCCCATGTGTTAAATACAGGTTATTTGAAAGGCATTTGAAAGCTAGATTAGTCTTAGTATTACCTTTTATGTTTTATGGGTTGTGGAAATTTTCCCTTCTTAATTATCAAAGCATTTTATGGCCTTCTACAATCGCCAGGGAAAAAAGGACAGAAGAGAAAAGTGGGGGAGGCAGCCTGATCCGTCAGGGCATCCAGATGAAAGCCTGACCTGCAGAGCTCCCGAGGAATGGTAGAGTTTGTTAGCCTCTCAAAGCAAGAGAGTGAATGCCCTTTCCAGGAGGACTGGAAACTTTGAAATTGGAAGCAGAGACACAACAGCTGTAGGCATTTGCATGGCATGGGCAGGTTGTGCCCAAGATGACATGGCAAATACAGCTCCTCAGTGCTCGGAGAGGGCGGTCAAGACTTGCCATGAGCCCCAGCTCCTACAGCAGGCAGCTCCTCTGCTGGGTGATGGTCCTGGGGGTCAGGAAAATAAGCGTGGTGGCTGCAGATCACCATGGTGTCTGTCTGCCTGGCACAGATCAACGAAACAGACCGGCTTAGCTTTTTTGTCATCCCAGCAGAACTGCTAAGCACTGAAGAGGAGAAAACAATTTACAGCCCATTTTTTTCTTTAATAACCACAGCAAACAATTCCAAAAGGTGTTGTTTCTTCACAGCCCCCATGAGCTGGGCTCAGGTTGCAGAGGGTCTGCAGAGACTCTGGACCCACCAGTAGCCAATGTCATGGCAGCAGAGAAGTGAACCAGGCTCTACTAGAGCATCAATCACTACCTGGGCAACCTGCTTCCTTTTTGTGCCTTCTTTCACTCACTCCCTGCCTCTCCTGACTACTGTAATGGCAAAGGAAGACTCCTTCCTCTTGTGTTTGCACCCAGACCAGCACCATAAGGCTATCAATCTCTCTGCTTACTAACACTGCAGAATCAAATAATCAAACAACAGATTCTTCTAAAACTAGTCCAGACCCCTCCTCCCCCAGTGCACTCCATTTGGAATTTGGTACCTAAGCTTATTGGAAATCCTGCTAGGAGTTTAAGTGGATGTCATATAATTAAAGCTCCTTAAAAACAATATGACCTTACTAGGCTGTCCTTTGAAGATTTTGGCATTCAATAGCGGGGACTATGAAATATTTTACAGTGAGCCATAAATTAATTTCCAAGTTACAGTAATAAGGGAGTGTCACATTTATTCAGACTGCTTCCTTCCTTTCTCTATTAGATGAGAACTGTAAATAATCTAGGCATGCTTGCCAGCATCCAGGACTGGCTCGGATTTACAAAGGCTATTCAATGAGCTTCCTAATGCTGTTAGACAACCATCAGCTCACCAGTTTGGAAAGCACTGATTTGTCTAAGCACACCACAACATGTCTGAGCAAAGAGTTACTCTGACACAGGTATACAGTGCTGGTACCCATTCATGTATGGCAATGATACAGCAATTTTATTCCAGTCAATTCACTCTCCAATGTACATAATATAAGACTTTTGCATAAAAGGTGTAGGATTTTACATGTTAGAACGAGGCCACAGAAAAGTGCAATTTTAGATGCTATGCAGTACTAGATGCAGTTGTATATCATCAAGAACAAAAATCAAGAGCTTAATTAATATCCGCTGTACTCACATTTCCCCATGTATGTCTGGCTTATATCAGTGATCTGTATTTTAAACATGATTAGATGGTTCAAAATAAATGTGGCGTATACCCTGCATCCCCTCCTGCCCTGGTCCAGCATTCTAAGCCAAGAAATCAAAGTGGCAGCAAGACATTTATATTTTGGCTTCACAACAAAGATAGCCCAACCCTCTGAATAAAAAAAGAAGGGATTAAGGTGGCACGAGTCACAGAGAATACAGCAGAGGAAAAAAGCTAGACAGGAAAGCAATTGTAAAGGTTAATCTGAGGACAAGGAAGGGTGCTTCTAATAACTTGTGTAGGTGACAACCAGGCAGAATTTGGGGTAAGAGATCTTCAAAACATTCTTTTCACAAGCTATTTGTACTCTCTGAAGACTCTGCCACTCCTGAGAAGGGATATCTAATTCTTTTCACCTCTGCCTAGCTCCAGGCTTTTCCCGTCACTTTCCTCCCACTGCCTTCAGCCAGGAATGAGGGACACTTTCTAACCAGGCAAGGAAATAAAGAAATGGTAGGAAAGGAAGGAAAAGAGCCAAATCCCTCAAAGTCTTTACTCCAGACACACAGCCCTCAGTTTACTGCACAGCCCAACTGAACTCAGGGAGACTTTATAAGACAAAGATAAAGGATTAATCCAGGATCACATCAGCAGGGCAGAAATCATCCCCTCAAAACTGAGACGTGACAGCAAAGGACCTTACACTCAAACTGCCTTGTGAACACCTCACCTAGATTTAGGCAGCTCTGAGTTAGATAACATTTAAGTTGAAAAATATCAATAAAAGACTCAGTTCTCTGGTTACAGGTGCTTCACCCAGATGCAGCCGCTCTTTCTTCCTCCTGACAACCTACAAAGCCAGGGCCTGGCCCTGATAAAAGAAGTCAGCCTGTAGTCTGTCCTGCAGTGATGTGCCTTAGCAAGTTTGCTAAGTTTAGTGCAGGTATACCAGCTTGCACTCTTCTCAGAAAAAAAAAAAAAAAAAAAAAAGTACTGGTTATATCTATTAAAAAGCAGCCTCAGAAAGCTTCCCTCTTTCCTTCCTGAGGAAAAGCAAAACCTTGGCAGCTAAAAATAAATAAAAGTCTGGGGAAATGAGAAATTACGATAGAACAGAAAGATGAGATAAATTTAGGTTTCTGAAGATCAAGAAAGGAATAGACATTCCAGGTATGGAGGCTACCTCAAAAAGCAACCCCTGGGAGATGGAGACTATGGGTCTAGACAGGGGAATTCAACCTGCAGCCCAGGTCTACTTAAGTAGATTTTAAGGTGGCAAAATCCCAAATCAGAATTTCTAGCTAATAAAAGCAGAGCCGCACACCAGCTTCAGGTCAAACACAAACAAGCATTTTTGCTAAATAGTAGCAAAAATGTACTGGAATAAATTAAAAGACAAACTACCTCCAAGTTTGCTACAACTATGTAGAAAAAAAAAATATGAGTCATTTTTCTTCTGCTCTCAAAAGTTTTGCCGTCTTTGATTTGCCTGTTGTGGAAGGAAAAAGGTATTCTAATTTAAAAGTTAATAACTTTCTCATATTTAATACACTACATTTTGCTTGCACTGAAATTTATGACTAATCTTATCTTTGCAGTCTTGGCAAAAGGTATCTTAAGTTTCAGAGATATATTGCTTCTAATAATTCCTTAAGTTGTTGGTTCATTTCATGCACAATTCATGCTGAATTCATGCACAAGCTGAATTATTGGTATCAAGGACAAACCATTACACTATCTTTTTGTTTCAGTGTTTATATTAGTTATGATAACTTCATATACCATGAGCAAATATTTGTCTTTTTTTTTTTTTGTTTGTTTTGTTTTTTAAACAGAGATGCTTTTAGTTGTACATAGCCAGTTCCTAGTCTGCAAGACAGGATAAGCATCACCTGATACTTCTGTCCTGAAAAACATTACCAGTAAGGCCATTGCTGTACAAATCATCTGCAGAGTAGATGCCTAGGACCAGGGTGCTGCAGTGCACTTCTACTGCTTCCACAGCTTCCACTGGAAGAC
>WHYT01017116.1:67951-121392 GCA_009806455.1 Tetrax tetrax | reverse complement strand
AAAAAAAAAAAAAAAAAAAAAAAAAAAAAAAAAGGCAGAGAATATCAGAACTCACGTTATTAGTTGTTTAGTTGTTCAGTCAGTAAGTATTCTCTGTATCCACTGCTCCTATACATTTGACAATACTGTAATATTTATTTCTATGCATGTAATAAAGCACAAACCTGAAATCAGCCACAACTTTTTAACAGATTTTTCAGGACAATACATCTTCTCAGGTCGTTTACCCAAGCCACTCACCACATGCAATATTTGAACCTAGATTTTTTGCCTACAGAGGTGACCCAGCTGTCACCATACTGCAGATCTCATGTTAGCAGATTTTTTTTTTCTAATGTTTAATTTGGCAAACTATAACTTGACACATTCTTCGCAGTGACTTTTCCTACTTCTGGCAAAAATTGTGCACCTCATTAGCCAGCTGAATAATGAGGAAAGATTATCTCCTTTGTAGAACATTATGCCGCCAGTGTCACAATATGAAGACAGTGTAATTTATAACTACTTCTCTTCCTCCTCCTTTCATTTTAGTTTGGATACTAGGTCTTTTATATCAAATTTCAAGCCATTTTTCATTTTAGGAGCTAATCTGTTGGGTTACTGAAGTGGAATGACAGAACACACCTGTGATCAAAGGGGAAGGTAGATGGAAAAAATATCTCCCGAGTTCATGTACATACTACATCCATTACCCTGACCTTGTAACACAGTGCTTCATATAGGTTTGGTCAATTATTAGACATTTTACAGTTATTTTCAGAACAAAGAAACTATTGAGTAAGCCTAGCATGCACTTTGTTCTTTATTAATTTAAACTATCCCAAGTAATGACTTGAGAGAGGTCAAATATCCCTTAAGAAAAAAAAAAAATCCTTTCTGTATAAAGGAGCATATTCACAGGGGCAAAACTCAGAAATTATCATTGTTAAAGATGGAGCAAGATCACCCTCTGCTAGAAAACAACTGAGTTATCAGGACCCTCTTCACAGTGAAGAAATCCCAGATTCAAGACCTATCTAAACTCACTGAGGGTTTTCAAGACCCAGATTAGGCTACTTCAAGGTTTTTCCCCAGAAACAGTCTTAAGTGCCTCTTTTGTTCCAGTGGGGAACAAAGAAAACCAAACTTTGAGTGCTGCAGTTTTTCCACAGAAATAGAACTTTTCTCACCCAATCACTTTTAATTAACTTCACTTGCATCATGAGAGCACTGACACGTGATGGGATTGTAAGGTTTAGGAGACAAAGCTAAGGGCCACAATCTCAGCCCTGCAAGTAGGGGCAAGATTGCTAGCATCACACTTTAATGAATGTCTCCCTTAAGGCTCATGTATTTTTAAGCCAATCTTAGAATTTTATTCTCTTTTTTAAACTCAGTCCTCTACCTAGCCCAGGGAGCATGCTCAAACAGAGAAGCAGGGGAAAAAATGGTGTAGAAGGAGAAATCACCTTTGAACAGACTGTGAAGAGCCTGGTTATCAGTTCATATCTGGTTCATGTTACTGCTTCAATCATCTGTCTAATACTCAGGTCACATTCCCCTTAATATTTGACTAAATCAGAACTAAATAATAGATGATGAAAAAAAGCCAGCTTTGTCTGCTCATTTACTTCCTTCCTTCATTTGAAATAATGAATTATTTGTGACTTCATCTTCCAGTGCTATGGAGGCAACTATGGTGGAGCAGAGGGTTATGTGAATTTAGCAAAGGGCAGAAGCTTGGTAAACTCCTTCAAGGGAGACAAATGGGTTGCCTGCTTTTGTGGCCCACCACAACAACAACAAAATCACAGAAAGACAAATGAGGAAAAGCCTCCTTTCCCCCCTGCTCCATCCACCCCTATCAAACAATTTCCATGGCTGAGTAATGTAAAAATTATGTAGAAAACAGAGAATTTAGAAAACTGCCTCTAGATAAACAACATTTGAATTTCAACATCACTTTTCATTCACCTTTAGTGAAGCACTTTCAAAATAAAAGTTATCTGTTCAGAAGAAACAGAAAAGTGAAAACATCTTATTTTATAAATGTTGATTTGCCTGGGAAGTATAACCTTTCATTGTTACAAGACACATTTTCATCGCTTCATAGATAAAGGAATCATTTTCTCATCTCTTGCGATAAGCTTTTACCCCACTGGTATGTGGGCCTCCATCTCTCTTCCCCTGAAGGATGAACAGTAAAACATGTTCAGAATTTTCTCCATAGGATTATAAAAAACAGGTGTTAGGAATTCCAGAGACATTCATTGCAAAATCCTTATACCATCTCTATGAGCAGAAAACATGATCTTCCACATGCCATCCTATTCCAGTGGCATGAAACGCTGGCTACCAGCACGAAAATGAACAATATGCAAATCAAATAAAATGGCACTCCCAGTAGTAAACAACATCGATTAGCTCAAAGGCAATCTTGTCTCATTCTGGGAAATAGCTACCACTCTACAGCTAAGGAGAATGGAGGCTGGTTGCACAACCCCCCAGTATGTCATAGGAATATTTCCTCTAAAGGCAGGGAGAGTACCAACACAGAGGCATCAGACAACATCTGAAATTCTCAGTTCACCTCTCTCACTTCTCTAGTGCACAATCATGTCCAATTGCCAGACAACTCATACCGTATCTCCAGATTCAGGATTGGATTCTGCCCCATGCAAACCCATGGGATTCCATGACTTTACAGAGAAGCTTGAAGGAGGAAAACAGGAAATTCTGTCCGCTTTATTTGTGAGCTAGAAAAAAGTTCTCTGAATATTTCCTTAGTGATAAGGTCAATGCATTTTGGAGACTCTTTTTTTTTGCAATTGCAGAGGTGTCTGTAAACTGATAGCAGTTTAGGTTAAATGACAAATTTGCATACCTTGATAGCACATTAATCAAATCTCTGAAAAATAATACAGAAATAAATGAAAACAGAGTTTTTGATGTGGAAACATTTTTGCTAACTGATTTCTATTTTCACACGCTCTACTTCTATCTAGTTTTAGCTAAAGTCTGAAGAAACAGTATAACCGGTTATTCTTTCAAT
Source organism: Tetrax tetrax (assembly GCA_009806455.1). Taxonomy (NCBI): domain Eukaryota; kingdom Metazoa; phylum Chordata; class Aves; order Otidiformes; family Otididae; genus Tetrax; species Tetrax tetrax. The sequence continues at coordinate 118,361 of WHYT01017116.1, read as the reverse complement.
ACGTCCACCTTTTTCAAAGTTTGGAAGCTTAGTCAAAACGCTTGAGCAATTCTGAATGGGAAGAAAGAATTGCTAAGCATTCATCCCAAGTTTTGCTGTGAAGAAAAAAAAAAAAAAAATGGTTTGACAAACTCAAATTTATCCATAAGAGGTAAGCACCCATTTCAACAGTAGCAGGTGTTTGAGTGTGAAGAGAAGAGGTGGAAAGTGAAAAAGCAGAGAAGAGAATCCACCTCAGCTAATAGTTCAGCAGGCAGCACACTCTCTTACTGCTAAGGCCCATGAATCTATGGACTACAGACCCTGTAATTACAAAACCAAACAGCACGAAGATGATGAACAAAGAAGGCCTACTCTAGAAGGTGTGATAGCCTCCTCACAGCAGGCCAGTGCTCACTTTTGATGAAGTTTTCTACTCAACTTCATTCAGATTGGATTGAACCAGAACCCAGAGAAGAACCATTAACCCTACAGGCCCTTTATCTTTTGCTAAATGCTGGGTTTGGTTTTAACAAATAGGCATTTTCCAGCAATATGTTTTCACAAGCAAAATTCCCAACAAGCTGAGAAGCAAGCCAATTTCCAGATCAGAGATCTAGATTAAATAATTTGAAGACATTTCCAAGAAACATCTGTTTCTTCCACATTAATTTCCAAGTCTTTCCTCAGCTATTCTTTGTTAATCTTCTACAGTTGTCTTGTTTCATTGCTTGTGTTTTGTTTGGTTTTTTTTAATGAGCTAAAAAAAATCAGTGTCTCTTCAACTGCAAAAGGAGTACAAAGAAAAAGACCACTTAATGGCACAAAGGATGACTTTCTGACAGGAAAACAAAGATTACAAAGACTAAAAAATACCCTGTTTTGCTCATACACAGGCTGTACATGGAAGGACATGCAACACACCCTGTAGCTTGTTTTGAGGATGGAAAAAAGAAACATTCAAATTTCTAATGCTAGAACTATTCATATACATTAAAACCCTACAGCACTACCTGTAGAGAGACTTGAGCTTGTTCTGCTTGTACTCCCAAGCTGACAAGAAACCCACAGCTGTGGTTAGCAGGGCACCAAGCCCAAGCTAATAAAGCTCAGCTGAGAAGCAGGGCATATTAGTTTAGGCCTGGTGCCATGCTGGTTTGCTATATGGCTTCCAGTCAGCTCAGAGCAAAGACAGAGCGAGCTCACATCTCCTTGCGAAAGATCACGTAGCCATTACTTTAGATAAATACAAAAACATAACATAGGAGCTCTAAGTCTTCAGGTTTGCAGATGTACAGTAGTTAGAAATGTCTTTGCTCTTGCAGGGATACATACTGAGCTCTGCCTTATCGGTGGGTTACACTCATTCCTGGTTCACCCCCTGGACCTAACAGGTGCTTCACGCCATGGAAATACATCCTGGTAGAAAACTACAAATGCTGCAGCCAGACAAAGATGTGAGGTTAAGAAAAATAAAAAATATTTCAGACATATATTTCACATAAGTGATCTACTATTTCAGGTTGCTGAAAACATCCGTAGAAACGAGAAATTAGCAAGGTAAAGCGGCTAGTGCTGTCTCATGAGATCCTCATATGGCACATTGAGATGTGCTCCTGCTCTGAAATGTTACGTGTAATGTAGTGTTACCATATGCTCGTGACATGTTTACAGCTGGTTTCTCTAATATGGTGTTCTAGGGGAGAGACTGCTGCAGTGGAGAAGAGGAACGGGAACTGAGAAAACACCTGTCAACATTCACCCTTTGGAGGTTAATGCCACTGGTCTGAAGTATTCAACTCCAGTTTGAAAGAATGATTAATACCCTGCTGTGTTTTTCATAGGAGTAAGAGCTGCCTCCAGAGCTACTTGGATACTACACCAAAATTTAAATTGCTGCTGCTCTTCTGAGATCTTCTGAGACTTAACAGTTCCAGAAACTTTCTAAGTTAGAAGCTTGCAAAACACAAGACAGATAAAAGTTGGTATGGATATCTAAATTATTATTACTGTCTGCTGTGGATAACTTTTCTCTTTGGCAATCGGGCTTATGGCATCTAGGAAACACAAGATCTTTCCTCCTTTTGTTCCAAAACAAAATTAACAGCAAGGGATTAACAGGTCTGTAAATGATCACAACTACTCATTTCATTGCTGAGGGAAGAGGCTGCTTCATTCTTTACTGTCAGATCTGTGCGGTGGCATATCTCACACCTCTCATCCATGGAAGAACAGAAAAGTAAAACTGCCAAGATTCACTGAATCTCTGTGGTGGCTGTCAAGTAAGAAGGTGTGCTGGTCTCTAAACTGATGGACATCAAGCTATATATTGACATCTATATGGCAGTCTGAGAGTCGTGAAGCTACCTCCATCAAGCAAGGTGCAGGCAAAAAATTCTTTCTTTCTCAATGATAATGCCTTGGATAACTACAGCATTCAAATTTACAGGCTCATTCCCACTGTAGGCACAAGGCATGGAAAATACCTACAGAGACTACACCACCAAACTGGGATGCAGGAATGGGGCTTAACCTCCTGTTCTGCCACAGATTCCTGTGCAAGGGCAAATCCACTGAGCTGCTCTTCTTCCCTCAGTAAAGTGCAGAGCATAACCATGCAAGTGTACCCCATACCTGGAAGTGTTAGGAGAAAAAAAAAATTATGTGCACGTGTGAGGTATTAGATGTTTATGTAATGATTTACTGTCACAGCGTGTGAATATAGCACAAGCTTTAGAAACAATCTCAGAATTAATTACTAAAGCTATTAACTGGCAAACTCCTCACACCTGCCAAGTCCAGACCCCAAAATTAACTCATAAGCGTTCAGTAACTCTCCCCTCCCCCTGGGGACTTACTGTAATTTTATCATTGACTTCACTGCCTGCATGAGTATGATTGAGATCAGCCTGTCTGATTCTCACAAAAACTCTGGTATAAAAGGGGCTCAGATCTTTTATCCAGCATCAATCAAATGTCAAGAATGAGATATCTGTGGCATTTACACAGTCCTATAGATTGAAAGATATTCATGGGATTTGAAAAGCAAAGACTTTGTTGATATTTTTCCAAGTTTACTAAGGTAAAAGTGTGTTTGCTCCACCAGAAGCTGGAGTGACAGCAATGTGCTGGACTTTGTTTGCATGCATTCTTCCCATGCCATCTACCTGTCCAATAAAAACAGTTAGGCCATAGCTCCAGTCTCACATACACTTGTTTTCACCTCGTAGAGTTATACTATTCAAGATTTCTGTCACAGTCAAGTGAAATCAGAAATTTATTCCATCTCTATTCTTCATATTTAAAAGAAGGGTGAGGGAAAGGGAGTGAGTTGAAAAACATCAAAAGCTCCATCTCAGAATCTAACTTGAAAATTAAGGCCAGTTCTAAAAAGCTTTTTAAAATCCCCTATTGCCTTCTATTTCTTCTCTAAGGTATAATTGTACTGATCTTCCTTGTGAAGAAATGGGGAAAAAAAAGTCTGTGAAATTTCTGTTTTACACCATTGCACTTTGGAAAAGTTCGCGCCTTCCTTTCCTCCACTGTTCTCCTTTGCAAATTGTGAACTTGAAAATTTTGCTACAGAATGTGGGTAAAATAATGTGCTTTGATCTTTATGGACTCACATTTGTCCTAAATTTAACTCTGTTTTACTGTAAAGTGAATATATTTATTAAAACAATAACATCCATACATTCGTAGTAAGATATACCAATTTTCAATTTTGTATACAATTCCGGAAGAAAAAACAAAACTGTGGAGATTATTTTCCCTCTGCAAATCTGTTTTCTGGCCCTTAACATCCATTTACATTTTTTTACTAATTATGATACAGACAATTGACTTTTCACAGTCCTCTTTCTGTAATGATATTTACAAGGAGCTAGAGGACTGATTTTATATACTGCAGATCTGAAAATTACTCTTGGACTTAGCACAGTCATTTAAATGCCAAGTTTTTGTAAAGGCCTTACAAATGTCTTGGATTTGTAGTTCATGAAAAGTTTGATTCTTCGAAAGACTCTCTGAATAGTCTTGCCAAGGAAGTGGTGGTAAAATGGTTTTAGCACTTCTGTGAAAACTGTAGCACAGATGATTAGAGATTATAATACACAGAACAAGGCCTTGGAGAGTACATTAGATTTTAACGGCACTTGAAAGCTTAACTAGAAGCTGGTCAAAGAAAACCAAACACGAAACCCTCTCTCCTTTCCCTTCCCCGTTACAGACAGTTCGATCTTTTCACACACTAAAAAAAAATAAACAAAATCATATAAGAATGAAAATACTTAGATCCAGAGTGGTTGTTATGTTGCCTCAAAGAAGATTAAGTCAGCCTGCTTAACGTTACCCATATGGCAGGAAAATGACTTGAGGCTACAGAACTAGAAACCTCATGAGGCTCTGCCATGTATATCCCAGCCTTTTAAATCATGAAATGCTTCAGAATTGGGGTTCAGTATTTCCTAGGGAAATGCAATACTTCATGTAGCATTGTTTTTAATAATAAACAGAATTCTTGACAGGGTGGGGTTTTTTTTAGCAAGCTTTTGTACATGCTTTTCAGCTGACTGCTGGGCAAGTCTGAAACTACAACTGTTGGATTTCCAGCCTTTTTGAAGGCAACATGTCATGTTGGTGGTCATACTGATGGGCCTAAAAAGTTATCCTTTTGAAGGTGATAGAGGTCCTGCCCATGCATGCAGTGGAGGCACAACCTAAACTTCTTTTCAAGGAGCCATACAACAGTTACGTCCTTATGGAGAGAAAGGCAGAGGATTGCTGCTAGGTCAGGCAAGAAAACAAAGGATAGGATCAAGTAATGAATTCTCTATGCAGCAATCAGCCAGAGCCTTAAAATGGTGCGCTGCTTGATAAGTATATTGTAACATCTGTAAAAACCTAGAGAGTAGGGAAGGAACCAGCCAGTACTGACAGATGATTGGTCCAGGCCAGAGCAGACTATGAGGTCAAGAAGACCAGAAACACAATGGTAAAACAAAATGTGAAACAGAAAAAGCATCCTTTTGAAATGCAAAAAATTAAATACAACTGTCCTCGTTTCGCCAGGGATGGAGTTAATTTTCCTCTCAGTAGTCGGTGTGTTTTGGATTTTGTATGTGAAGGATGTTGATAAACACACTGACGTTATGAGTTGTTGCTAATCAGACCAAGGACACTGTCTGGCTTTCCAGGTCTCACTAATGTGCAGGTGCAGGCAGCTGGGAGGGATAGAGCCAGAATAATTGACCCAAACTGGCCAAAGAGAGTATTCTATGCCATAAATGTCATGCTCAGTATATAAGTGGGGGTTGTCCATGGAGGGACATCCATTTTTCCATCTCATTTCTTTCTCTTGCTCGCTGGCATCGTTTCCTCTACCTTGCTGGCTCACTCTCATGCCTTTGCTTGCTGCTTGGTTTCATTTCCATGATCACTACTCGGGATGGGCTGTATCAGTCATTGGACCACCGGGTGGTGAGAAATCATGCGTTGTTCATTTTGTATATTTTAGCATCCTTATATTCTGTTATTATTGTAAGTTTGTAAAACCTGGAATCACTATCATTAGAAAATTGACCAGTAGTCTAGGATTTGATGTAAGTTTGTAAAATATTCTGAGAAGACTGGATAGGGTCTCACTTCATTCTGTCCTGGACTCAGAAGCTGGTGCAATAAAACACAGCTGAATATCCAATGCAGCTAAACACAGTGCTGCTCTGTAAAGCACAGGATTAAAATGAGGAGCACACTGTCCCAAAAGCTGGAGAGGCTGAGGCATAATCAGTATTCAAATACTGGAATATAGATATGGAACATATGCAAAGTTATCATCACTAACAGCAATACTTTTGGAAAAGATGGGATACCCTACACTTTAGAGTACAATCCAACTCTTAGATACTGCAATTAATACTATGTGCAGGCAAAATCAGACTAGCTGCTTGCTGTGAAGTTCAGGAACCTCCTTCAGGGTCCAGCTGGTCAGTTTGCAAATGCAAAGCCCGCAAAAGTGAAGTTTGCTGGAGCTATTTTCTCATTGAGGCAGAAGGTATAGGAAGATCCTGTGAAACAAAATCAATTTAAAAAAGAAAGTAACTCAAGCTCCCACAGTCCTGCTTGAGCTATGTTTTTCTGATCTTTTAGTCAGCCTACCTTTTTAATTTTCCTCAGTGCTCTGAGGTGCTTGATTTAATATTGCAAATTCATTGCCTTTCTGATCTAGATTTACCAGGCACTTTGAAGTCAGACATAGTGACACCTTTTTGAAATGACTTAGACAGAAAAAACAAGGGCCTGCATTTTTTGCTGCACATTTGAAAATTTATAAGAACAAATCATTCTGTGTGCTTTAAAAAGGGGCTTAGAAATACATATCACAAAAAAAAAAGTGGTTTTGTGTATCTGTGAAATAAACCTAGAGAGAAAATAACTTCTTTTAAGAAATCATCTTCACACAATTTAGCAAAGAATACTTTGTGTGCCCAAATTCTTTAGAAACCATTTATCCAAGCAATAGTTGAAGATAATTATCCAACCATACGCTTACAAAGGAAGGCAAGATTTGTCAGAGAGATAATATCTTTCAAGTCCATACAGCTGTAGAAAACAGACAAGCTTTCAGGCATACAAGCCTTCCTCGAGCTCATTTTTTTTTCTCAACCTCATAAGTTGGTGCAATAAAATAAACTCTTTACATCCTAAAACTATCAGAGCTGCAACACTAGTACCGACACTCACAAAGCTGAAGACTGAAAAGGCATGCTGCATATGAATGTAAGATGTCATCTGAAAACTGTTTCAGCGTAGTGGCGAACAAAAAAAACCCCAAAGCTTTACCAGCAAATATTTCTACAAAAACATGTGTTGAAGTTCTACCTTAAAGATCTTCCTGGTGAGAATGAAAACCTGATAGGATTTTTTTGTTTTATTTCAGTTTTTGACTGTTGATGTTAATAGGAATGTCCTGTTCAAAGAACTTCAATGCCAGGAAAAAAAAAGACAGACACAGGGGTGACGGGATGCTGTAGATTCCTCACAGTTATAAACGAAATACCGGAAAACACATCTGGGAGCCACATTGCTGAAGGCTGAACAAAATGAACCTAATGATCTGAGGGCTGAAGCAGCCCTGGGACTGAAGGCAGATAGAGCCCAGCATATGCAGCAGACCAGAAATGTGAAGCATCATGTCTATCTCCAGCATCTGCAGTTGAGAGATTCCAACTTTGCCAAAACTGTTTTCAATATAAATGCATCAGATCTTGTTTACTTCTCCCAGACTTGCGATGAAGGAAGACAGCAAAATGCCGGAGAAAACTGCAGCTTTGCTTCTCAATATCCTCCTGTGCCTTTCCCAACTTAATGCTGAAATAGCAGTGCTACTTGTGTATGAATGCCCACCTCACTCTTCCCATCAAAGGAAATAATTACAGGTAACAGGAGCTGCTCAACAGCAACCTTTAAACTCTTGGAAAAGTATGTTATACACAGAGACTGCACAATTCCTACATTTGGGGGATCAGAGATCCTTCATCTAGGTACATTTGGAGAACAAAACCTGACTTACTGCTTGGAAGTATCACCCGGAAGTTTTCTTTCTCCAGTGGCCCTGTGGATTACAGCAAGGTTGCTGCTGACTGTGACGCTTACGCACATGTGTAACCAATGTCAGTGACAGAAGAAATCACCTGTTATTTGTTCTTGGAAAGTGTCTTACCTTGGTAAGTGTTTTCCACTACACTAGATACTTGTTAATTTTTTTTAACGACCCTTTAAGACCAATTGTTGCTTTCATCTATGGTCTGCTCTTCCTCAGATCTCCATGTTACTATTTCCACACATGAACACAGCTACAAAAGGAAGAAACTAAAGTTGGTCCCACATGGCTTCATCTTGACTGCACCCTTTGCACAGGTAGCCTTCTCAGTCCTTGGTGAGGCTCACCCAGCCGTGCCTGCTTGCGGCACTTCCAAGGTCACAGAAAGAACTCCAGCCCCATCGCCTACTCCATCTCAGCAGACCTTCCAGGACACCTGGGTGGCTGCCCGCAGTGCCACAGGATGGACACCAGCTTCTTAGGGGAGCAGCTCTTGCTGGTATCGTTGCCATCCCAAAAAGGCAGTCACCATTCCCATCCCCATCTGCAAGAAGAGAAGCCCTCCCAGTGCTCCAGGTCTCACTGGGACAAGGCGACTGCTCTTCCCATGGCTGCACTGTGCCACGTCTTCCGTGGACTTTCCAAAGAAGTCTCCAGGCGTGACGCCAGAGCTTGCTTTGTACTGCAAAACGGTCTGGAAACGGTCTGTCCGCCTCGGTACACACAGGACCTCAAGTGCAGTAGCGTTCATCGTCCACTGGTTTTAACAAGAAGCTGGCAGCTACCATGAGCTTTAAACTAAGCAGAGGCTCCTGATGCAAAGCAAAGTTACAGCCAAACTGTGGAGCAAAGCCCAAGTATGCCTACAGTTACAGAAGTAATGCCAGAAAACTCACTTAGCAAAAGACTGCAGGGAGGACGAAAAAAAACAACTGAGCAGGGAGAGAGGTATTGTACTTGTTGAATGCCACGGGGTACCAAGACAATTTTGGCAGTGGCTATTCTGTCTGTAAAGTTGTTAGTTTTGTTTTGTTGGGTTTTTTTTTTTTCCTTTTTGAAGAAGTTCCTCACAGAACTCCATAGAGCATGGCCTCTCATTCTGTCACGCAGCCTTCCAGAACGCTGAGGCCCCACGAGCTACAACACTGAAAATAATAAATAGCTTTAATTAGAAAAATATTGTATTGTTATTTATTTATTTATATATCTTTTTTAAAAAACAAATTGCCACGCCCAGGATGTTTCAATCAGCTCTGCAGAAATGTAGACATATTAGAAGCCATGAGAAACCAAAGAAAATGTTAAGTAGCTGAAAAGAGGGTTCAGCTGCGGAAAAAAAATTGAAAGGAGTAACTGCTGTGTGTACGGCTTAGCTGAGCAATGGCTGAGGGGACATATGTTAACTGGCTACGAGCATCTGTTAGAAATAACAGCTAGCAAAAGAATAACAAGTTAGGATAGTAGAAGAGCAACAGCTAGAAATAATGACAACACTAAGAGGGGCAAAATTTAGACCAAACATCAAATATTTTCTTTACCATAACTGATCCTAGGAAGTGGAATATTCCTAGGGACCTGAGTAGAAATACTTTTGCTTAGAACATGCAGTTTTAGCCCCCCACTTTAAAGTCAGTCATTATGGAGGACACAGTCTTGCACCTCTAATCTCAGAAACCAGAGAGGGTTTGTCTCTATAAGCATCATATTCCAGATAAAGCGCCTGCTGGTTGTAGGGAATACAATTCATTGCAGAAATCACTTCTAAAAATTATCTGTTGCTTATGTAAAATAAAAACAAGCAAGTGGAAAAAAACAAGGAAGTGGCTTGTTCATCAAAATGCTAAAGCTGAAGTAATTTTGTACAATCCTGCCCTCTTTCTTAGGGCAGAGGCTTTTTTTTTTTTAACAAAATTCAAAGTAAAACCCATTGTACCCCAAATCCCAGGATATTTTAGGAACAGCATCAAATCGAAAATTTTCCAGTGTCTCAGGACTCTTGAGCTGGTATCATTTCTACAATTGGTTAAGTAAAATCCAGGTGTATGTTCTCTAGGGTCACCTCAATGGATGTATCTTCAGGAATGACAATCTCTGGATGATATTCAAACATTCCTCTGGATCTGTGTCATCTTGGCAAACAGCTATAGATGTACATACTGACCTGTATCTCTTCATCTGCTCTGTGTTTTGCTCGGCTCTGTAACCACAGCCAGTATTTGGACTTCATCACACAGTGGTGCCATATCTCTGCAGAATTAGAAAAGAGGAAAACTGTGTGACTCATCCTGAGGAAGACCAGATGTAATGTTCCCATTACCTGTTACCGTGAACACATAACCATTTCAAAACTGCCTTGATTTTCAGGGTTTGCACTGACAGCTTCATAGCTTTTCGTTATCATTTGGAAGCATTGCTCCCAAAAAGGTCTTTTCTCCTATGGCGGATGCACAGGGAAGCAGCTTCAGCAGCTTTCAACTTGAGCCCAGCTTTTAAGCTTACTCTCCAACAACTGCAGTGCCAAAGGGAACCTTCATGACTTTGTGAAGCTTAACCAAAATACTAAAAAATAAACCAAATTTCTAAACATCAAAGCAGGACTAGAATGTGCTGCTTAGGACCCCACAGCACACAGAGAAGAAATAAAGCAAGCCTCTCTCCAAAGGTTACAGCTTTATGTTTAGCCTAGACTTAGGACAAGGAAGAGGGTTGACTGTTCAAGTTGACTACTAAGGCAGTTTATATGTCTCTCTGTCTTTACAAAAATCCTTCCTCCTTCCTCCCCACCACCGAAGACTCCCATAATTCCTCTGGATGTGCCCAATTTGGTATAATTTACTGATGACATACTTAGGAACATTTAAGCAATCCCTTCCATGCCACCATCTTTTATGTAAGCTTACATTTTCCCTTTCCCTTGGCTCAAAAATATAAAACACAGGATACCATCCTTCAGTAGTCACAGACAAACCATCTGCTCCCCAAAAAGCAGCAGCTGAATGCTTCAGTCATTTAAGAACAGCTGACAGTTTATACATAACTTCCTTCAAAATAAATACCCACAAGGACAAAAAAAGAGAAATGTGTCTATCCAGTTATATACACGCATTTGATATATGATCTATTGCCCCATAAAGTTGACTTCAGTGACTTACTCAAGGAAAAAAAAAAATGAAAATGAAGGGCTGAAATAGGTAGTGCAGAAACCCTTTAATCTGTGAGAAATGAAGCTGACAATACATTCAAAGTTTTCCACCAGTATTGACAGAGTTACTGTCTGATCTGTTCTGCAGACTGAAATCACAGGGTCAAGGTACATAAGTTGGTAAGCATTAAATATTATTTTGCCTGGAATAGTGTTTCTTTTGGTACTGTTACATATTTGCAATAAACCAAAGATATCCATTTTCTATGAGTCTGTGGGTATGCTTGAAAGTGACCTCGTCTGGCACAAAGCAAATCTCCACTTTACTTGTATCCATGTTTAACCACTGCTGAGTCTGGGGCCACCAGCTTATCCCCAGGCTGAGATCATAGAAATATTGCAGCTCACATCAAAGCTGACCAGAGGCCTGAGACAATCAATACAATGACCTCATGTAAGAGAGGGTCTGAGTTCAACAAGCTCCATCTGATGCCTTTACACAGAAAGCCAGCCCATTTGAGCTCGGATTTCAGCATCCCACCTCGCTGCTCCTCACCACAGCAGAACAAAAAAAAAAAAAAAGAAAAACATAATTTTCCTATATTATGTCTGCTAACAAAAATAGGAAGGAGAAATGAAGTCATATAGTCTATGCCCTATAGCTTCCCAAGCTGACATAAAAAGGTTTCTAAGCTTAAGCCACATGGATCACCTGGAGAAAAAGTGTGTTTAGAGAATGAATAAACCAGAGATAAGAAAAAAACATATGCATTTTCCTTAGCCCTCTTATTTTGTGATTATAATACATGATTAGCATGGAACAGTCTGTTGCTTGCTCTGCCAATTTCTGTTTTGGGGCTGAAGGGAAGAAATTGGAAAGTGTCTGAGAAGGGTGTGAGCTTCTTTGAGCTTATGTTAGCAGCAGTGCCTGAGTCAGGGGAGCTGGCAGGAGGACGCAGAGAGCAGGAATTGCCAGGTAAACCCCTGTTGCTTGTGAGCAAAAATTGTCTACGTGTGAAGGCTGTCCCCAGGGAGATATTTGGACAACAGAAAAGTATTCTTTCATGGCTCAGGACAAAAGGGGTTTGTGTTCTCCTGAAACCTCTGGTATGTTCTGGTTGGGGAATTTCAAGTTGGCCACAACAATATTTCATCATTTTTTCCACGCTAATTGAAAGAGAGACAAAAGTGAGTGAAGATAGCAGTGTAGAAGCACACTCAAATGAAGTGTAATTTTAAAAGGAAATAATGATGAAGACTTTTCAAAGTTTGGCATAAATTATCATAAACATGCATGTATGTAAAAACTAGTGTTCCAGGATGTTCTGAAAGAAGGGTTAAAGCAAATCCTGTACTACCTATAGGCAGTAGAGTAACACTAATACGATGCCCCAAGCTTCCCACTATTAATATCCTCATTTTTGTTTTTTTAAAACACATTTTCCAAATGTTACTCATCCAAGAAATCATTCCCCATGACATATAATTGATTTCACATTCAAAACCAAACAGAAACCCCAATGGCAACCAACGCATCTACTGTAAAATTCTCAATCGTGAAGTTCCAGCGATCCCTATTAGACAGGCAGATACCTGCAGTCCTGTTCTCCTGCTCTGAAAGAAGGATGTGAAACTCTGAAAGAGAAAGATTTGAGATAACCTGTGCTAGAATTTCCTGACATTTACTAAGCGCATGAAAACCTGCTTAAACTTAGCCAAGTTTTCCACTCTGGGAAAGGAAGGGCTGGAGGCAAAAAGGAGCGCACAAGTGTCTCCGGGGTGCCCTGCAACAGAATTTAGTAGGTATACATTGTCGCTTTTAAAAAAGAGAGGGGAAAAAAAATGAACCAAACCAGAAAACCCAACCTCCACCTGAAGTTCACATGAACAGAGCCTACTGTTACAGGACATTTGTTCAGGCTGTAAATTCAAGCCCTCAGAGACGGGGACATGGACATGGCATGATCAAGGCTGCAGAGCCTGGAGGCCAGGGAGGAGTTACGCTGCAGGGTGGTCCAAAGAGTGGCACTTCTGCCCCTCGGACTTGACTGCATTTGCTTGGAAGTGGGAAGATGCAGTCAAGGAGTCCAGGGCTGCAGGCAAGGTATTTAAAGTAAACTTTGAAAACCCCAATTTCAATGGCACCTAAGCACTTACAGATGCTGACTTATGCTCCCTGACATCATGAGTTATTAGACACTTCATCCAGCTAGGTGTTTTGGAAAATCCAAGCAGACATCTAAGTACCTTTGAAAATGGTGTCTGCATGGGGACCATATTACTTTTTTATTAATAATGTGGTGACCAGGTTATTAAGAAAATCAAGTTTTAACTGCTTTCATTCAGCTGAACAAAAATAATAAAATAAATTAAAGAAGTAATTTAGATTTTTAAAAATTATTAAGATTTTCTTATGTAGTCAGTATATTGAAGGTCATTTTACTGAACAAATACAATGCCTCTTAGGCACTCTCTGTAAATTTTCAGTCAAGCTTCTGTTTCCATCCAAAGCCAACAAACTGGAATGCACATCTCTTTACAGAGAGCAGTATAAAAGACACAAAGCAATCAAAAATAAAATTTAAATCTGTTATTTATATCTAGATTTCTTATTCAGGTCAGAGTTCAGTGAAAAAAAATACTCCGGGCCATCCTAGGGAGCAAACCACAAAGTACGATATTAAAAGTTCCCAGGAAACTTTTTTTTGTTAATTCTATTAGCTTTTGCTAACCCTGTTAGCATTCCTGTATGATAATGGAACAAGTGAAAAGAAAATATCATCTCAAGAAGCATTTATATGTTAACGTCTTTCCAGAAACCCTATCAGAAGAAATCTGGATTATTTTAATTTGAACATCCTCCAAGCATTATAAACCTTCCTAGTCCTGTCATAACTATCTATGGTCAAAAAAAAAATCTTCATATTTGTAAAATGAGACCACAAAATATATTTTCTTTTGCACCTAGAAAAGAAAAGAACACAATCTCACTTTGAAGACTTGAAGGTGGGATGTTCATCTGATATAGCACACTAGAGAGATCCATAACTATCCTGGAGATCTAGAGTAACAGCATCTTTGGAACAGAGGAGGTGGTGTTTTCTCCACATAGCACTTGCTAGAAGCCAAGAGCATCCACAATTACCAGACTACATTGTCTTAAGGTGTGAGCCAAACCCTCTGGTAGCCAGTCTACTCTCTTCGCTGGACTTCGGAGGAGTCGTTAAGTGAACAACTGATCTATTCAAATAAAATTCTTTACTGTATCCTTTTTTTTCTATACCCTTGTCATAGTATAAATGGCCACCTATAGATGACTCGGTGAGAAGTTGAGAAGTTGCATTCTGTAAACCTATGAACCCTGTTTTTTCAGCTACAAGATGAAGTGCTCCTGCACCAGATGCTGCCTGGAGGAGTACTATGCTCTTGGCTCCACCAACACATGCACACCCGTAATTTCTATGACTACCTTCGTCTCCAGTAAAGACCTTCAGCAGCCCCTACTTGAAAGCACAATGAATTATGAATCTGATAGAGTGATAGTTTTACATTAACCTGATTTTACCTCATCAGATATCTAATCTATAAATTAAAGTAGGCTGACAACGTAGGCTCTTCTCTCCTCTGGCATGGATTTGAGCTGACAGCCCCATCAGAGAAGATTTCTTGTCATTGTAACACTCCTTGTTACTATGTAAAGAAGCCAGGACTGCTAATGAAAACTACCTCTTTTTTTTTGTGCCATTTTCAATTATAAGAAGATTTGTGAAGGGGTTTTGGAGATGTTGTGCTGATTCCTCGCCTTCCTACTACCTCCCGCATTTGCCTTTTTATTTTGCCTTTCATGTCCTTTCTGATGCCCCACATCCCATCATGCCACACTGCACTGGTTAAATAAACCCCTAAATCTAGCTTTTGTCTGGCACTAATCCTTTTATTTCCTAAATCTTATTTAATCCAAAGGGCTTCCTTTCATCTCTTGAACTGTCAGTTGGGTCACTACTGTTTCCTATCAACAGCTCCTGCAAATCCTGTACGGAGATAAAAAGCTTTCAAGTGTTTCTATGATTCTCATTAGATTCTGCTCTCCCCGACACCTGCTAAAGACCATATTGCTGCTCCCCACGCCCTTCTGCCTCCCCCCTCCCTGAGACGGCTTGCACTTCACATGAGCAATAATTGTGTTAGAAACGGTTTCCCTTTTTTTTTTTTTTTATGGAAAACTCCCTGCCCTGGTTCCAGCTCAGACATTAGCAAGGCTTGGTTAAATATCCATTGTTTAATATAGCATAGAAAAAAACACAAGTTTTTTAAGTCAGTGAGAGGATTACAAGAGAAGCTTTCCCTGGTGCCACAGGAAAGGGGCTGTCAGCTGGTTCTTCATACATTAAATAGCTGCTCATAAGAAAAGGTGTCTGCATTTCCCCCTTGTGCTTCTGGTTCTCCTCTTGATCCCCCCCACCAGCCAGTGGAGCGAATCTGGGTCCACGGGGTGGGCGAAAAAACCGCTTTCAAAAGTTGCTCCCTGTAGGGAGCAGCCATTTGCCAACACCCACCCAGCAACTGCAGCCAGGTCCTGCCTGATATTTCACCACGAGTCCTTCCGCCCAGCGAGGCACTGAGCAGGAGTTGCAGTGAGAGGACACCTCAGCTCTCACTCTGCCGACTTGCAGACCACACGTGCCAGCTCTTCGCTCCTGGCCCTTGGTGGCCCGGAGCATTTCCTCATGCCCTGCCCGGTTCTGCAGCTCTCAGAGAGATGGTACAGACTCCTTATATGTCTCCTGCTCCTTGCACCCTCCTATGGCATGGGTGGCAGCAGTAGAAGCCAAAGCCCAGAGCTGGCAAGTGTAGAAATACCATCCCAAAGCTGCTGCTGCTACACCATGATGGAAGAGGAGTGCTTATCAAGCCCCCCAGCCTTCCTCCAGGCACCCTCTTGTCCTGTCCTGCCCCCTCACCTCCCTCCAAAAGCTCTTGGTGCTTTTAAAGAGGCCAGAGATGACGTGTATCTTTTGCATCCTACTGGACAAATAGCCCAGAACATCAGATGTCATTTAGTGGTTCACAGATTTAAAATAACAAAAGTGGAATTTATTTCCATTTTTACTCCATCAGGCAGTGGTACATGCAAATACAAACACCCGAATGACACCAGGATCAGTACACTTACCAAGCAATGAGCACCCTGTTTTCTTACTGATGGGCACCATGTACCAAGGAAAGAGCCACTCAGAGCCCCTATTAAGCAGCATCCTGGGATGTAGCTGTCAAGTAGAGAAGAGCAAGTGTCTGTAGCCCTCCATTCACAACCCCCAATGACCATGTTGGGGGACAGGGAAAGGCCCATGCCGTTGCCCAACTCCCCACTCTCCCCAGCCACTGCCAAACCCTGCATTTTGCTGGCTTGTAAACTGTCTTCTCCACAGTTATTCATGCACTGAAAGCTAGCCATTTATACCACTTGGACAACATCCATATCTTCAGATAAATGAGATTTTTTTGGATGAAGCACAGACAGAAACAGATACTGGCAGTGACACCATAGCCAAGCCCCTCTCACTCCCTCCCCACGCAGGGCTGACCCTGCTCAACTCCACAGCCCTGGCAGCTGAAGCTTGTTGCTGCTAGAAGCCTTGCTCCTGCAAAGCCCCAATTTGCAGGATGGCACCCTCACCCTCAGCTGGGGTGAAGCAGGTCAGTCACTCAAAACATGCAACGAACAGTTTTCATAGAATCACAGAATGGTTTGGGTTGGAAGGGACCTTTAAAGGCCATCTAATCCAACCCCGCTACAAGGAGCGGGGACGTCTCCAACCAGATCAGGTTGCTCAGAGCCCCCTCCAACCTGGCCTTGAATGTTTCCAGGGATGGGGTATTGAATGCACTTTTCTTGAACTCTAATATTAAATTGCACTCAAAAGGTGGAAGCTAATCTCCATCTAACTTCTGTTTTGCCCTCTGTACTTCCAGCTTTGCCTCTGGATCCTGCTTTGTCTTCCTCCCAGCTCCCAAACACTACCTCCTAAAGTCTAGGATGAAAGTCAGACATGGGATTTCATGCTGAATCCTGCCGCGTGGACCTACTGCGTGTAACCAGTTAAACTGGCTAGATGGCTGCTGCAGTCCACAGCTGCTCCATTTTACACTCAGAAGCAACTTGTTATTTTCTTCCTTTTGCACAACACAGGCCTTATCTCCCTACAAACATGCAGCAGCACGTCTGCATCCTTTGCGCTACCACACTCATGCCTTAGTCAGGGTGGGCCAAGCAAGTTCAGTCAAACTGCAGAGGCTTTTATTTACGCTGAAATATTGTCTAAGAAGGCAATAGCAGGATGAATGGGACTGTGAAACTAGCATCGGAACACAGTAATTGTAAATTTATCCTTACTGACCTCTTTCTTACAATGATTATACAAAATCTTCTAATGCTTTAAATTAGATTTTACTCAGTGTGAGTTCAGTATTTTACTTGTGTAATATTACTCTAACAAAGTTAACTGAGAGCTACAAAATTCAGAGCTAGATTTTCAAAAAATAATTTAAAACCACAAATGTCTTGTACTGCAGGTTGAACAACCTACCTCAGGATCCAAGATCCAACATTTCCTCCAAGTTGGGTACTAAATGCTGCTCACTGGGGGGCCTTCCACCACACTTGCAGTCCCTTGCTCCAGTGTGGATGTAATAACAGGACTCAACCCAGTCAACCCTCCCAGAGGCGATTTTCCAGCATCATTCTGGAAATTGCAGTGACCCAGGGATACCACAATAAGCAGTAGGGACAGGACTGTCCTGTTTTGGTGGGAGATGAGATGAGCTACAAAGATGTGAACCATGCTATGCCTGTTCCCTTCCATGCCAGGCATCTAGCTGAGTGACTAAGTCTGGCTATTGCATTTACTGATGAAAGCAAGAAGTTTCAGATCTCACCAGTCATTTATAATACCACTTCATCACCCACCGAAGGGTATGTGGTTTCATCGACCAAATAAAAGAATTTATTAATGAAAGGGGGGCTCTCTCAGGAAAAATAAATAGAAGCTGCTGTTTAAGAACACACACAAACAAAAGCTTAAGGATGTCAGTAGCCAACTGAGAAGTCAGTGGGAACGAGGCACCTGCCTGCTGTATTTCAGAACATTCCTGAGCAGAAAGTTGCATGCACATGGACTTTGATGCTTTCCCGGATGAGGATGTAAATACCTGAAAGGAAAAAATCACAAAAAAAAAAAAAAAGGTGAGGAAAAAAAAGGTAAGAAATATAAAATATCCAATAACCATCAAACTGAACGAGTCTGGAATATTACCAACCTCCCCACTCACACAACCTGAAACATTAATACATATAAAGCAGAATCACACAAGTTGCAAGACAGAGCATGTTTCATCTATCAGCAAAGGTCCTGTTACCCCTTGAGTCAGTACGTGGTAATGAAAACTCTTATTTTCCTCTGATATCTGTGAAGGCAACAGCCAAAGGAGGAAGCATGCAATGCAGCCGAAATCTCAAATTAACACTACTAGTTTAAATTCAAACTGCCATTTTATACGTATGCAATATAAAGAACATAGGGTGAGTGTAATTTGAGCCTGGCAGCTTAAAGCTGGAGCGCAAGCAGTCCTGCTACCCCCTGAGCCTGACAGAGGAGATCTGCCGAAATACCGCTACAAAAGAAACACCATAACTGATCTGTGGGGTTACAGAGCCATGTTTTGCTACAAGATGATCCTGGGCTAAAAAGCAGTAGCACCTGCAGAAACTTTGCAGCTGACAGAACATTAGAGAACCATAGATAATGTAAAGGAAATTATATCAAAATTCGTAACAAAATTCATTGTCATCTCCAAACTTGCCACTTTGACATGAAGTTACATGAAAGAACAGAACTGTGTTAACATTGGGAAAGTAGGAATGTTCCAACTTTCTAAAGACCCAGCACTTCCAGCAACAAGAGGGACAGCAGTGTAGTCCAACAGTTCTTCAAAGTTACCTAGAGATCAGTTTTAAGTCAAGAGATACGCTATGGTATACATATTTCAGCATTCAGCAATATCCATATCACATGCACACAAAACTTTCCAATATATCAGCAAAGTTCCTCACTCAAGAAGCAGTCGTGCATTTCCCGATAATTAACAAAAAGCAAAGTGAGCAGAAGTGCTAGCAGTAGGAGGTATAAGTGGCAGACCATCATTTCTGACTCTGGTATTTTTATTCAGGGTTGTGGTAATACCTAAAACAAACACAGAGGAAGAAAACATTGACTATAAGGCTCAAAATCTGTCTAAAAATTTCTAACATGTCATGTAATTGCTTATATACTTAGGCAAGGGTTTTGATGCAGGTTTGCTACTTCTGCTGTGGCCCCAGTTCAGCAAACACATAGGCACAAGTGGCATCTAGGCATATTCTAAAAACACTGGCAAGTTGGAGAGAAATATAAAAGCAAATCCCCCAAATCCTCAGTTTTCATCTGGCTTCACTTTAGAGTCTTTCATATCCTGAGATCATCCTTCTCCGGGAATTACATGACTTGCCCTTTACCAGAGCAGTTCACAAATAGTAAATGTGTTTCATAACGGAAAGCTGGAAGTGAAGGAAAATAATCGCAGTCAGGTCTTGAATGTCTTTTTCAGTTTTGATGAAAAATTCAAAATTATTTTACATCTCTTTTTTTTTTCTAAATTATGATGAAAACCACTTCATGTTTTACAATAACTTCACCTTTGGGTCATCAATGTGACATGAGTATAAATCACAACCAGGTAAGTAGGACACACAAACACTTTATCTGGAACTTCTCCAGCCCAAATTAGGGGGAATGAGTAAGTTTGTAGAGACAAAAGAGGAACTAATGTAAATTTACATTAAGTCAGTGAATTTACACATTTGTAATGATTTTGCTGCTTTTTTTTTTCTATGTTGAGCTCTCCTGACAGAGCATATTCACCCAAATTTCCATCACACTTGGCAGGCCCATGACAGTCACATAGTCCACATGGGGTTGTGGTAAGAAACTGGGATTTTAGCTGCTTGCCTGATGCACCGTCACACATCAGAAATGCTGAAATGGGACCATCAGTACTTGTTCATTAGGTGGTGCAACAATTTAGCATCTGAGAAAGCATCTGTAATTTTGGATTCTCATCCAAAAAAAAACAGTCGCTATCAATGACTGGGGACTGTGTGTGTTAATCCAGTATTTATGCAGGTAGCCAGGTTTGCAATCCCCAAGCATGAAGCCTTCTCTCTATCTAAAATATCAGACGGGCAACAGAGACACCAAACCGCAGCCTCCTAGTGATGCAGGAAGCATCCAAACAGCAAAATCCCAGTGTCCATCCCAACCAGCACCAGCCACCTGCTCTGTCTCCAGCAGCCTAAACAGTCCTGTAGTTGGGCTTCAAGTTGTTTGGGGTGTCTCTGCTCACCCTGCTGAGGTGAGCATTTCAAGCTACTTGTGCTAATGCAGTTTTGGGGATGGGGAGCTTCTTGTAAGCCTCCTGTCAGACTCACTTTGCATGCACTGTTAAAGCTGTCTGAAATAAAATGGAGTGTAGCAGCGATTTTAGATAATGAGATACATAGTAGAAAGAAAAGTATGACTCTAAATGCCATATGTATGTGTTACAGTGTGGACAAGTGCATCTTACTTCAGCTGGCTGAACGGTTTTATGCTTTTAAGCTTTAATGTTTTTAAGCTTTTCAGAAAACTGTCAGTGCTGTATGTGGGTAACAGTTCAATGCTCAAGAATTTATAGGCTGAGATATACGCTGTGGCGTTTTTGTGGTAAATATAGCCTTTACTAAACACAAGCTGGCAAAACTTTCCATTGTAAATGCAACTTCTCTTGTAGAGTTCGTAATTACTATTGCTGCCATATTCATCATCAAATTATATGTATCGTTCAGCCAAGGAAATGCTGAGCAATGTCATCAACTTGCTGGAGTTTAAAAAGAAGAAAAGAGGGAAGGGTAAATGATATCACAGAAAGGATTCTGAAATCAGCCTTGCCACAGAGAAATGAAATCCTTTCCACTACTCACATTGCCAACCAAATGTTTGTGTTTATCTCTTCTCCTCCTTTGTGCCATCCTGGATGTAGGGGACAATGACATCGTTGCTGAGGTTGTCCGGGCAGCTCAGCTTGGCCTCATCAAAGCAGTCTGACAGAAAGCTGCAGCATTTTCCTGGGAGTACAGGACCATTTCACAGCTCCCTGCGAAGGGGCTCAATTGCAGCACTGTCTGCTTTGATCAGGCCTCTCTCCCGAAGCATCTGGATTGAGCCTCAGACAAGAGATGCTCAGAAAAGGAGTTGGCTGCTTGCCCTGCTGCAGCTAAAGAATTTGAGTGGGGTGGAGGGGATGGGGGGGTGGGTGGATGGGGGATGCGTTATTTCCAGTGAAGAGAGAGATGCAGCCCAAAGATATCCCAGATTTGAAGAAGGTTTATCAGCATATAGAATCAACACGTTTACTTGCACCAGGAGGTAGGAGGGGCTGGGGTAGATTGGCTGGGTTTTGAAAGGTCTTGCTCCAGCTCCAAATCTAGTGGCTAAATCTAGCCAAATCTAGGTGTAATTTCTTCTCTTGTGCTGTGATAAGTCATGGAATTTATGGGAACAGAATCAAACCCAAATCAGGCTCAGTTCTCTGCCAGCATTATTCACACTGAGCAATCACCCACAGGGGCAGAGGGTGCACAGATGCCACACACAGATGCCTGCCAGCCTATTAAATCCAGTCTGTGCAGGTGCAAGCAGCACAAGGTAAAAACCAGTTAGGAACTGTTTCTAGTATCACAGCCACTGGGTTGTGATGTTACAATAAAACCTGGGGGCACAGCAAGCAATATGTCAGACTGACCACGCTGTTCCTAGATGAGGGATCAAGCACCAATTTACCTGGGAGACAGAGGCAGGGATCAATGTTGTAGGGAGGCTGTAACCTGCATATTAGCATGCCCTGGAGCAGCTCGTTCACTCCCACATCACATAACCAAGGTGCAGCCACATGCAATTGCATTTAGGGTGTGCTGAGTGTGGGCGCTGCCCTGACTGGTGTAGACAGGGGACCCCAGCAGGGGGTCAGACTGCCACAGCCACAAAGGGCATCTGTGCTGGGCCACACATACAGGAACAGAAATCTCTCCAGTCAGATGTTTTCCTCTCTCATAGAAGCAATGGGTTGCAGCAACATGTCTCAGCTCTGAGCTGGATCATGTGGAGAAGCAGGATAATGTATTCAGCTGCTCTCCCACCTCCTTTGCACAAAAGACAGCAAATTGTCTATTGTTCCTTATTTTCTGGCATATTGTTTTGAATGAGCCTTACAATCAGTAAGTTGTACGTTTGCCAGAATTTAAGCACCCCTAATATTTGGAAACGGTACTGCAATAATTAAGCACAACCACATCTTTTTGCACAGAAGGTGCAACAAGCTGCAATACTTGCATAAACATGGCTATTACGCATACCAAAGGTTCCTCTGAGCTCTGAAAAACCCTGAAACTTGCTGCTTCAATGCTAGTTCACTGCTCAGTAATCACCCAGCCAAAAGAGCCAGCTCAAGACAACTCATCCCCTTGCTCTCTTTCACTTGTAGCTTCTGTGCTTGCTGCCGAACCCTGACAATCACCTTGCTGCGGACTGCTAAGCCTTTGGGACCACGGAATAGAGCAGTCAAGGCACCAGCTCTCAGTAACTACTCCAGTGCTGTGGGAGAGAAGCAGAAACTCCTTCTGGAAAACGAAGTACATGTAAGTAGAAAGAGAACATTAAAAAAAAAAAAAATGACCCTTTGAGCTCCACAGAGCGCAGCCATCCTCATCAAAAAGCAAGAGTGAAAACATGGAGTTCCCCTGTGCCCCAGCCATAGCCTTAATCAGAGACTTCAACCGTGTTCAGTAACACGAACTGCTGAGCCCTGCCCGACCCACCGCGAGGAGCCGGCCTCCGCAGCAACACCAGATCTGAGCACCTGCGCATGATTGTGCATCCGCTCCTTTTTCCTGCTGAGCAAAGCCTGGAATGATGAGCCCCAACACTGGACATGTAGGAAGTGGGTTATGTGGGAAATGGGGTACTGCCTATAAGGAAAAAGGAGGGTTTACCCGCCTTGAACCTGGTACTTGCCTAGAAAGCAAACAGAGGCCAGATACAAGAGCCTCCGGTTTTCCCCTTCATTACTCTCATGCGCAGTAAGGCAGAGATGAACGCGCGCAACCCTGCTGGTACCTCAGCCGGAGGCAGAAGCAGCGGTGCTCCAGGTGCCCTCTCCTCCCTGCTGCGCACACCCTGGAGGTAGGAAAGTTGTTCTTGGCAGAAAGTCAGTGGGCATCTCTGCCTGCCAAGGTCTTCATTGCAGAAGAGGCGAGAGAGCTCCTGGGAGCCTTAAAGTCACGCAGGATTCTGGTAAACAGCAAACTTTTGCAACACGAGACTTAGCAGCACCTCGGAGAGCTTAAAGCAACTCTATTTCTAAATATTTGCTCCACCAGCAGTGAAGCTGCTACAGTATTTGCATCCACTGAGAACCGGGCCAAGGTGTATCCAGCAATCCTGCACATCTATCCCGATCTGGCTGTGCTTTTTGCCAGTGCCACTTCAGTCGCAGGCAGCAATGGAAGAATTCCTGTCAGTGCATTTTATTGACACAGGTGATTTACGGAGTTTTATCTCCACTGCAGAGGACATCACAGAGTTAGACTCTGCAACTGCACGCCAACTACAGCAGGTCAGCAGAGCAGAGAAAACCCTACCTGTTAGAAAAAAGGCAATCTTGCAAGTCCTGCAGTCAGCACATGGTGCTCAGGGGGGTCTGTGTAAACCACCGAAACCCAGTCCTTTTTCATTAAGCTTTTGTCTGAGGACATTGAATTTGCAGCACAAAAGGGAGAGATATTCTAGTACTGTTACAGAAAAGAAACCGTGAGGCCAAATGATTTCCAAGAGGTCAAAATCTAGAAGACAAACTTGGGTAGATAAATAAATAATGTAAAGTATTGACCCAGTAGCTGAGCTTGAGACTCTCAGAAAACCACCATTTTCTCAGTGTCCTTGTGCTCTCACTTCCCCTTGCACTGGCACTCAACCCCTCCAGCCACAGGCTGCCCTGACTCCGTTAGGGGAGCTCGCAGAGCAGTACTGGTACTTCTGGTGGGGGACAGCGGAAAGGAGAGTTGGTTTTGCACTGTTTTCACTTCCTGATATAGCTCAGGAGGAGGGAAAGACACTGTTGGGGGAAGAGATGCAGTTAGCTGTGAGGCGCATGGCCAGGGCGGCAAGCCTCATCTTTAGAAACCAGAGAGAAAATGTTTCTCTCTTTTGCGTCACTTGCACTTTAACATCACCAGTTCTTGAGATTTACTCCTCAGAATTGCTCCTTATTCTAAGGATGGCTTTTAACAGGGCTTGGCTGCACAGGACACTCATCAGACCTGCAGCTGACGCTGTTCCCCGGCCTCCCGCCGCGCAAGCAGAGCAGCTTTGGCATGATGCTGTCCTACCCCATCGCCCTTTCCTCTGCCACCAATTTTCTTCTTAGGAGCACACTAAGTTATAATTCAAGGAGCAGAAGGATCTTAGTGTTTTCCAACCTACATGCCAGATAGTAAGGGGCTGTTCATGTGTTCAGTAGTTGAACAGTGGATGGACACACCTCTCCATCCCTTCTCAGGGCTCTTAAGCTAAGGAGATGAATCACACAAGTGCAGAATTCATGCCAATGCCATAAAAAATCAAAAGCTGAGCTGAATCCTAGCCAGGCAAACCAAGTCTGTGCAGCTTTGTTTTAGGGAGGGCATGGAAAAGAAAATATAGATGGGAGGATTTTTGGAAAAGATTCTCACAGAAAGTTTATGACAATTTCAGTTTTTGGTGGGGAAGTCACAACTACAAAAAGGAGCTCTATCACACAATCTCAGCATTTGTTTTCAAAGCAAAACAGACAAATATCTCCCTCCATGAGCATAAATTAATAGCGTATATGTCCTGTAAGAGAGTGTGTTTGAGTAGAACAGCATTTTTTAAAATTCATAATAAAGCAGTGGAACACTTTCAAACCTCATGAAAGAGTCTGTTCTGGGTGGGCTCAAGTATTGGACAAAGATTAAGACACATCTTGGCTACAGCCAAGCCTGCACTTGAGGATTTGAGTTCTGTGCAGTTTAGAACCATAATCCACCTCCATCCCTCCCCTCTGCGTTACGGTTTCCTCTCTTCCAGCTGCACAGTATCCCATTCCCTGCATGGCAGCCAGCAGCCCCTTAGAGCCCTCCCGTGCACCAGGCTCTTACTCAGCTGCCTGTACCCAAAGAGGGACAGATGCTGGCAGTGCTGCAAAGCGAGGGCTCATGGGCACTTTTTCTGCCTTTATCCTATTGCCCAAGAACACACTGATGCCAGCATGTTCACGGGGCACTCCATGTTTGGCACCCTGACAAGGCAACTTGCATGCCCCATGTGAGAGCCCTGGCACTGCTGGCAATGGAGGTGGATCAGAGGTTGATCTGTTACCATGCACAAGCTGCTGGCTGCAGCACTTCTGCTGATGAAAGACCATTCACCCTGTACCCACACGTGTGCCAAGATTTACCTTTCAGCAAACAGCTCAGTCTCCACAGCTCAGCAAAGCTCAGCCACCTGGAAGAGCTAGCAGGGCTGGGATGTGCAGGGACTATTTTTCACTCATCTTTTCTCTATCCCCTTTGTAGAGAAAGTTTCTTGACCAAGGATCGTCCCAAAGCTGTATATTTGTATAACTCTGATGCATCCTTCAGTTTGCAGGATGTTCAGAGGAAGGCACGGGACAGGTACATGTGTACACCTCCCAAGTTCAGGTGCACAATTAACCACCTCTCCCTCTTTACTGCTTTAAACACTGTATATGAGGTGCTCAGGCTTTAAATACTGTACATGGGACATTTGATGCAAACTCCATCAATACGTCAGTTGCATAACAACAAAACTTGGTGGCTTTCACCACCACGGAAGACTAGGATGCTCAAGAAGATGACTCTGGGTACGGTTCCTGATCTGCAGCCCACTGAAGCCAACAGCCAGCCATCCCCCTCTGCAAGGCCCTGAGAAAGGATAAGACTTCGAAGCTCACCGGGAAGGTTACAAAACACAGTGGGGAAGGTGACAAACAGTCAGAAGACTTTCTGTCTGTGGAAAGGGCACTTGCTTGGTCATCTCTGCCAGTTCCCACAGCAGGAGCAGCACAGAGGGGAAGAGAAGTCCTTCTGGTAATTAGAGACCAGGCCATTCCTGTGTCCAAGCTTAAACCTTTAATTTCATTTCATACATTGATACGGCACACCAAAACCTCAGCAACTGATGTCATGCAAAAATCCAAACACAAAGACTGAAGTCACAGGTGCTGCTGAAGTAAAACAGTCCTCATCTTTAAGATGATATTAACTTTTTGGACCTAGAGCATGGGGGAAAGGAAACAACTAAGCAGCAATGAAGGTGGACGATGCTTTAAAACAATATTATTTCTAACAAAATTTCACTTTTTTCAGAGAAACAATA
Source organism: Tetrax tetrax (assembly GCA_009806455.1). Lineage (NCBI taxonomy): Eukaryota > Metazoa > Chordata > Aves > Otidiformes > Otididae > Tetrax > Tetrax tetrax. The sequence goes on along the minus strand of WHYT01017116.1, from coordinate 92,095 downwards.
CTTCCCTTAGCAAACTGCTGCTTGGTGAGTTTTACAACAGGAGCGGAAGGAGAGCCCCTGGACCACATCCCACCACCCTCTGGGATGGTGCAGAATGAGCAGCATTGTTGGTCAAGGCCTGGGGTAAGGGAAGCCTTCATAATCTTTTCCTCCCATCTTAACTCACAGCATCAGAGAGCTCCTCACCCACTGCTGCCCATCCTGCACACTGCAAGAGCTCCGAGTCCAGCTGAGCACCGGTAACTCCTGGCTCTGTCCTCACAAATCTCTTCCTCTAGAAAAGCAAGTTCTTCAGATTAAAGAGAAATATTTAGAGAAGCAGCAGGACCCAAGAGATAAAAAGTTGGTCTGGCTAGCAGGATAGTAGGGGCGCTATTCACAGATGCATTTCAGGTACCAGTGTAAAATAATTAGTTTTTCTGAGCAGTCAGTCACATTGGCAAGAACAAAAGCCAGCATAAAAAGCCAGAACTTCATTGCTGAACTTGGGTGACTTCAGTTTACATGAATTTACTATTTTTATTTAATTTCTCATAGAATCATACAATCATTAAGGTTGGAAAAGACCTCTAGGATCATCAAGTCCAACCATTATGTATGAGTATCTAAGTTTTAAAAGCAGATAGAGAGTACTCAAAGGGGCTAAACTACTCTGTTTAAAATAGTCTTGCTTTCTTTTTGCATATCACAGCCAATTATTTAATTGTCAGGAAACTGTAAAGAAAAAGAAACAACAAAATATCAGTATATGAAGTTTTTTAAGATGGTACAAAAATATCAAAGCAGCAGTGTAAAAGCATTTCTAAGGTGCTGTTGAATTCAAATCAACTTCAGCTGCTGACAGTGGGATGACATCCCCCTGCCATGTTAGGATGCAAAGTGAATGTTATTCTCTGTACACATTTCCCTTACAGGGCTTGGACTCCAACGGTAACACTTTCATACACATAAATGCAGCCTCCAGGAGCCCTTCCATCCAGCCCTTAACTTCAGGACTAGTTTCTGCTGGTTTTCAAGCAAACCAACAGCAATTACTGAACAGGCATGCCCATTCAGGCTGTATTCAGTGCAGAATAGCTCACACCTAAAAGAAAATTGGTGCCAAAGGAAGTAAGTTGGAAGATCAACATTGCGGCCCCAAAAAGACCCACCAGAGCTGTCAGCAGGTGAGGGATCCGCTAAAGAGCTGAGGAGTAATATTGATACTAACAATTAAATTAATTTTTGCAAGATTTTCAAAGCATAGAAAAGATGTCTGGAGCAATCACCTGTGATAGACTGTAAGAGAAATAATCATAGGACAAGGTCAATGCAAGGAAAAATGAGCTTCACTGTGCAATGGCACCTTAGCCCAGATAAATTTATTCTCTTGTATACATATAAGATTTATTAAATAGCCATCCCAAGACCTTAATGGAAAAAGCGGTGACCTTGTTTACTGAATCACTGAAGAAAGCATCTTTACATTTTGTAATTAAAAAAGTAATAATAATTCCAGGGGGAAAATTAAGCTAGCTGAAGGCATGATTCAATTTGTCAGCAACTTTAGACCAGCAGAAAAAAAACAAAATATGTTCTGGCAAGGGGAACAAACAAACAAACAAACTTCTTAAAGGAAGTTGTTTCTGAAGTTGTGTATTCATGTGTTAAGAATACAGTATCATTACAGCAGGGAGCCGAAAGCAGCATTTCATTAATTTCATGAGTTTACAAAGCAGTTGGTGGCTCCAGAACCGCTCATTTCTCTTTGTGCCGTTATCCTTTGTTGCTCAATTACTACTCTTTTTAATTACCTCCTAACAGAGTACTTAAAAAAACCCAAACCAAACCAACCTCGTAGTACATGAATACAGGGAATAAGATTCAGAAGATGTAATCTCCCCCTCTACCTCCTCCTGCAGAAATATTATGTTAAAGAAACCCAGAGCCAGGACCAGTGGGAAGCCTGCAGTCCCAAATAGCTTTGTGATGGGCCCCCACTGGAGACATCTGTCTTACATCTCAGGTCAGAAGAGGGTGGTAACCCCCCATCCCTACCCCAGAGTCACCCTCTCCAACCCATAGCCAAGCCGGGCAGGACCACCAGTCCACATGGCAGACTGGCTGCTCAAAACACCCAACAGCCTCAAAAATCCCCTCTGGTGGAAGTCTTCCACAGGGCCAAAGAGTTTTACCACCCCATGGGGGCCCAGCAGCCACCTCTGCCCTGCCCAACTTCTGTCCCAAGGTGGGTCCCATTGCAGACCCCCCCCCAACCCAGCAACTCCTCTCCCACTCTCCTCATGCAGGGAGGCAGTGAAATGTGGGCAGGCTTGAGCGTGGAACAATTGTTTGTATCTTTGTGCAGGGGAAATCTGGGATTATTTATGGAAATTCAGATGTTGCTAAAAAACAGATGCTCTTCTGAGAAGGAAAACTTCTTTTGTTTTAAGGGGGGGTTGAGGGGATATTTTTTTTAATGTGGTTTAGAAAAGAGAGCTGAATGTTTGCTCCAGAATACCAATGAACTATATTGAAATAAAACAAATGTTTCTGGGTGCATGCATTTCACGTGGTACCTACCATCACTGGACTTTGTGGGCACCACGACAAAACATGCGAAAAGCAAGATGTCCCTCGTAATTGCCAAAAAATAAACAAAAATTAACTAGTACTTTATTGCCAGTTTGGTCTGTGCCCTGTAGAGAAAACTTGCTTCCTTTCATGCTATTGCTCTGCTGAGCATGGCAGAAGAAAGGGACACACATAAAATAAGCAAAGAATTGCGACTACACTGAAATAAAAAATTTCACATTTAAAACTTAAACAATAAAAATGCACAGTTCGGCAGAAGATGGAAACTCCATCTAATTCCTCCAGCTCAGCCATTCCCCTTGTCCTCTACAGGATCAGCACAGCGCTTCTCCAAGTTTGCTGTATAAACACAAATACCACAGCACTTACTTTGTGTTCTTGTTCATGGCAGTGGTTTCAGACAAATGCCTTCCTGTGGATACCATATTCCACTCAGGTAGAGTTTAAAACAGTTCATATTGTACTGATTTTACTGTAAAGGTCCTGGGTTTGTAATGATATTTCTAAAATCTGCCCCCCACAAAAAAAAAAAAATTGCCATGAAGCATTTGCAATTTTCTCCTTTTTAACTCCAACTTTTAATTTAAAATGTTGCTTTTTCTTACAAATACAATATATTTGACCAAGTCATCTCCTGCTGGAAAGAGTTCACACAGTTTTTTCCAGAATTTAACAGTTACCACTGCAACAAACAATGTGCCCAGAGTAAGCATTGTAATGCAATGAACCTGACCTGTGACAAGTTTTAAAGAGCACTTTAGATGCTCAAGTCACAAGACTAACTTTTATCAAAAGAGTTTATTTTCTGCATTATTTCAAAAATAAATTTCACAACATAGCCACAAAAATATATCTTTATATCAGTAAGAACACACTGAAAATAAATAATGAAGAATATTATGAATAAAGAAGTGCCTTCATTGCTCTAGAAAGCATCTGTCTGCTAATAGTAAAGTGAAAAGACGTGCCCCTCATTTTGGATGTAACAGAGATGATGCTGTATCACGGAAGGGTGATGGAGAGAGGGCCAGAGCACACGTAGCTATGGCTTATGCACTGAGCACTGCAGTAAATATTTAATTATGTATATTTAGAAAATGATGAGAGCACAGACACTGTGGTGCACAGACCACTGCGAGTGGTCTCGGCTCAGCAGCCCAGCACCAGCAGTCTGGACAGAGAGGCTGAGGTGGAGACCCTCTCCCCATCCCCTTCCTACCATCTCCTCACAGCAGGTCCGGAAAATCCACACCACACCATTCTCTGCTAGAGGATGCAGACATTAGTGCTGATTTAAGGAACTGGGGTAAATCCAGAGAGCCAGTGTTAAGTGCCCCATAGTCCATGGAAAATTTGGTGGCCACACAGGTCTTTATCATGGAGGCTGAAGTTTCAGTCTGGAAAAACTAGATCATCAGGTAACTCTTGAAACAACCCAAAGAATCTCCCTCCAGAGTGCAAATGTTTGAGCAAAGCTAAGGATGTTGAAAAGGATGGTGTGGTGTGGATCAACACATGGATCTGCTTTGAAGATCCTGTAGCTAATCTGTAGCTAATAACCTCCAGTGCTTCCAAGTCATTGTCGAGGAGACATGCCATGGCATCTTTTCTTAACATCTTTTTGTTTTTAAAATATCTTTGTTGACAAAATCAGCACTTTTCAGTGGAGCATGCATTGATTTAGTGAGTGTCAGTGATTTAGAAGTAGTCAACTAATGAAACCATCAGCCTAGAACGTGGGACACTCCAGTCTAAAAATTCAAGTCTGTTCTGTCACAGATTTCTAGAGTGACAAAATCACATTTAGGACATGTCTACACTGTGAAATATGTCCCCAAATCAGCACAAGCCCAAACCAGCTCATCTGCATGGCAGGACATACTCAAGGCTACCCTATAGTGTCTGCAGACTAAGCCTATTCACTTGCAGCTCTCCTGCCCACACCCTGAGGTACTCACACACACAGTCCTTGCCCAGCAATGGATGGAAAACACAGACGGAGCCACACTGGGACGATTTGGTACCTCTCTCCCCGCACCAGCATCTCTACTGGTTGTCGCCTTATTTTCACACCACTCCTCCTGCATGGCTGCAGCAGCCACCTCCAGAAGACTGAGTTGTATGACCCTCCTTCGTTATACCCTTCCCCTTGCCACAGGTCAGGTTAGGTTTAACAGCATCTGTAGGCGTGCCACGAGGTCTGCTTACAGTCTGTGAATTCCCAGTAAACTTTCCTCTCTTCACAGCCACTGTGAGAGCAGATATACTAACGGGTGCAAAGGACCAGAATGTATGGCCTGCCTGAGAGGCTGTGTAAGGAACCGAGGAGATTTGGGGCCTCGTGTGCAGTATCACACTATATTACATGGAGAATACATCTTTTTGCCTGTGAACTTTATTCTCCAGTGTTGTCAATCCAGCAGTTTTCACTAAGTATAATTTTAGGGGGAAAAAAGGAGCAGAGAAACAAAAAGAAGTTCTCACTGGAATGCCTGAATGTACAAAAAAAAGTTTGTAAGTGATGTTTTTGTAGAGAAAAAATTAATTATTTTATTGAAAGCCAGGGGAGAGGAAGTGTGGGGAAGCCTTTCACTAAGACATCCAGGTCCTCTGTAGCTCCAGTTTGTAAAAATACCTCGGTCTCTACTGGCTCAGCACAACTATCCCCAGGCAGGTGGAAACTATGCCTCACAGCAGAGCAGCACTGAGCTGGCATGGCAGGAGAGGGCTGCAGGAGAGCAGCAGCCAGCAGAAGCACCACAGTCTTCCCATCCCTGCCATCACACCAAGGGTAAAAATCAGATGACAGGAGGAACCAAACTGTCTCAGATGCCAACTTCCCTATAAAGCTGCTCCACCAGGGAAGGAGCTTCAGGACTTGATGGTGGGATCTGCACCAGAACACAGAGCTAAAGTAAAAATGAAAAGGAATTAAAAAAAAAAAAAAAAAGAAGAAAATCCCATACAATCAATGCCTTTTTCAGACCCCAAACCCTCCAACCAATAGGACTACTATACAGATCTCCCAACACAACACATTAGCATCCTCCATCTAAGTCAGTCATGCTTTTTCTCTTTTTTTTTTTTTTTATAAATTACAAAGATCATCACACACCCCATTTAATCATGTACCACAATCATCATGTCATCACCACTCCTTCTGGCAGTGTGGGACATAACCCATGACAAGAGGTTGAATTACTCAGACTTTGTTGCAGTGACTACAGAAGAAACACAATAGGCAAGAATTCTGCCCAGCATCACCATCTGTAAAAGTTACAGGGCTGCTTTTAAAATAAAATATGAATTCAAAAGATTTCTCAGTTATCTGTTTGTCAATGTTTCTGCAGAGTGGGTTGCCGTGTAAAGATACAGGCCTTCAGCTGGTAAAGGTGATGGCTTTACAAGGTAGAGAACTGGAGAAATAGTATGTTTCCACATCCATCAACATAAAAAGCAACACACAAAAACAGTAGCACAGACCTCCCCATTTATCCTAAAAAGGCTGACGCATTAATGTCTCTAAACTTAAAATCTGTCAGAATCCAAAATATACCACGTTGTTTCTCTATTTAAGTCAGCAAGTTAAATTAGCAAGTATTTAAGTTAGCAAGTATTAGGTGAATAAGGACACACATCAAGCTTATCAAACTGCATCAAGATGGTCAAAGAGGTGTTTTCAGGAATGGTTCATGTTAAAGTGGGATGATAAGATAAGTTCATGGGATATACACTTGCTCTGCCCCTTAAATTATGCATTTGAAGTTCATCCTGGTGCACTAGCTTGAGTTGAAACCTTCAGGATGGTGGGAGTTCTTGAAATAAATCTTGATTGTAGGAAAATAAATAGTACCAGCTCTTGCAGGCATATTGGTTTCTGCTAATATGGAGTATCCTAGCTCCAGTAAATATTTGCTGATTGTAGCACACGCCTTGATTAGTGAAAAAAAATAAATCTTAAATTAAAATACAACAGGTATATTAAGAAATATCTCTTAGTAGTAAGAAATCAGGAATATCAAATCCTGCCAGCTCTTACATATGCGCTTCATTGTAAACTCATCAGTGATCCCAAATTAAGCACATGCAGAAGTGTTGAAAGCGTTGGGGCCATCAGAGAGTCATCCTCCAAGTACTGACAACCTAAGTAATGTGTTAGCTCTAGCTAGACTACTCAGAGTTGTAAGATGGACCTCAGGCACAAGACAACTGCAGCATCAGATCCCAGTTTAGAACTGGATGCTGACACGCTTATAGGTAAGGCATAAGGTTACCAAGTAGTACTGTTGGCACTTACTCAGCAAGCATGTAACTGCATGCATAACTTCAAGACTTTGAATAGTCTTGATTCCATTAAAGCAAACCACAGACTTAATTTTTGCACCATACAAGGCTTTTAGCAAACAGTAGTACTGCATAAAGACTACATACAGAGTAAAGTACTTCTCAACTTGTGAGCAGTAGGACCTAGCTTCAAAGTAAGTGTTTTCCATGTAAATACAAAGCAATATTACAAATCACCATACAGATCATTTTAATAAGCAACAGCTAAAAGGTTTTGAGTTTAACAGCATGGTAGTACCTTAAATACAGAACAATGAATGGTTCCCATCTCTGCAAGTTTATGGTCTACACAAGAGCAGCGGCAAGTAAAAACCCCCTAGTATCTCACAGAAGGAGGAGGAAATAGTTGAACTAATTTAGCTCAAAATTAGGTATTATATTTAGATTAAGACATCTAATGAAAAGCTAATTGGATTAGTGGGAAGAATACTTGTATTTAAGATGACATATAACTGGCCTTTTGCTATAAACCTGTCATAAATACAGGCCCGAAAATGGGAATCTCTGAGCTCAAAAATAAGCATTAAAAAATTAAAAGGAGACGTTTTAAGAGGTTTTTACTTTTAAACTGAGCATGAGGCAATAGCAGGCTACTTTCGTATTCTAGAAGGATTTTGTTTATTGGTTCCCTTCCCTTAAGTCCACTTAAATATTCAAGTATTTGTATGAAGGGTCATGTTTTTATTCGGTACACTGCCATGGGGCTGGTGACATGTGTGTCTACTTAGGCCAAGATGACATTTTGTATTGTTACACGATGAGAAAAACTAAACAGGCACCCCTTAGATCTTTGTCCCTTACTGTGAGAGGAAAATCCCATAAGAGTCATCAAAGCACAATGTGGACTTAAAATAGCAAATTAGTAATCAAAACTGTCCAACACATTCATCTTCAAAATGATCGCTGAATGCACGCCCTGCCTCTCCCCCCAGAGGCCGAGGATCAGGGGACTGATGATGACGGAGGGCTTAAGAACTTCAATCGGGTGCAAATTTGTCAAGGAAACGAGCAAGGGCAGACTGCTCAGTCCGAAAGGCGAGCTCTTCTTTCTCTGCGTAAATGCTTCTATGAGACCATTTACGATGAAACCCTACTTATAGAGTAGGACCGCCAAAAGAAACCTTTGTGACATTGCATAACAAAAGGCAGAGTTGCTAGTTGATAGGAATATAGTGTTGCTTAAATGAGTCTTCGTCCACAAATGTCGATCACATGGGAAACACCGTTTCACTTCTCAGCCACATTTCGCAATGCGTTCTCCAAACAGGATGGCATTTTCAAGAACATTTCTGACTCAACTGCTCCCATTGTGACACTGGAAAATATATAAAAGTCTTGATTCCTTACATATGAGCAGTTTAGTTCCTATCAGGGAGAGGGGATTTGAAACATCTTCACAATTGTTTCAGGAAACAAAAACAGGCGGATATCTAAGGATCACAACAGCAGACTGTGGATAAACAATCCTGGTCCACCTTCTACTTGACTGATAGCAAATTTTGCTCTCTTTTTAAGCAACATTGCTGCTGTATCATTTTTGTACAAAAATGACAACCACGCACCCCACTGAAGAATAAAATAAGCCAGAAAAAGCATCTCCAACCAGAGGATAAGATTGTATTTCCTAGACTAAAGAGCTCATGATCCAGGTTTATAACAAGGCAATTAAAACATGGAACGAACAGAGCACAGAGGGAGGGCAGAAGCATTTTTAAAGTGCAGTGAGATTTTCACTTTACCTGGATCCTTCTAGATTACGCCATTTAGGATGTAACAGCTGAGCTTAACCTGCAGAGCAGCTGTGCTCCATAAGCCCCACTGCCTGACGTGTTAGACCAACATGTTAGACTGCAAGGAAAGGACGTCACAGGTCTCACAGCAACCTCCTGAGAACTGCGGCGGAGGAGAGCTGCAGTGTACAAGTCAACGACGCAACACGGTCCAAGCCAAGATAGATATCCACTTCAAGCACCATTCAGCCTCTCACTGATAATGGATAGAGCTGCGGACTGACGGGGTTTCTCCTCTTGCAAGGCACGGTGGGTAAAGTACGCTTGAAGTGCAAGGAAATGCAGAAAATAGAGGCTGACCCTTTAGCAGAGCTAAGATGAGCTTTTAGTTCTTTTTTTTTCATACTGTAGGAGAGCTAAACACATGGCGGTGACAGGCAGAGCACTGCTAAGTCACAAGGAGCCTTGAGCTAATGGCCAGGAGCACGTGCTCACTGTGTGGAAAAGGTCATTCGGCGATTCTCACGGGCAAGAAGGTCAGCGTGAGAGGCAGGGGCACAGTAGCAGATTTCAAAAGAGTGAGGTGAAAGGAATTTTTTTTTTCCCGTAAAAAAAAGATGCTGCAGTAAAAAGCAATCCACCCATTTTATAGACAGATAAGCACCCTTCACACAGATCCATCAGACTCTGCCTTCTCTATGTCTCCCAGCCCATCATATGTCTAAAGCCTAAGCCATCTTCAGGCTTCTGTTCACACCATAACTCAAAACCAAGACGTGTCTTCTCTGAAAAAATAATAATCCCCACAGCAGGGAGCCACCCACCCCATGACCCATCATGGTTTCCCCAAGGCTCCAAAGCTATTTTCCATCTTACTAAAGCCTAATGGTGTGCACAAGCTCACCCCACCCTTCAGCCCAAGGACTCCGTCTATAACTGCAAACATCTGTTTATAAAGCATTTCAGCTGCTACTCCGTACTCAAGTTATCAGGTTTGGTAAAGTACTACTAAAAACAGCCGCACCAGTTTGCATGCATTTCTTTCTAAAGCCATTAACTTGAGGCTTTGGTTTTGCTCATAATTTTGCTGTTTGTTTTACAAGCTTTTGTCTAGAAACCACTTTTCCTGCTCTTTCCCAACCCTAAATCTCCACTCTGCTCCTACCTGCTTCCCTAAACCCCATCTCAGAATGTCGCTAATTCTTTCCTACTTTTTAGGACCTTGCAAGAAACCTAGCCCACCCCACAGCCACTTCCAGGCTGTATGTAACTCAGCTAATCAACAGTGAGTTTAAGACCTCTCCAGCCCACGGAGACAGAGAATAGAGAGCATCCCCACCCAAGCCCATGCATGTCCTTGCCAATTATGCCATAAGGTCATGTGTTACACTAAATGCATGCTGGACTTTTCTCCCACTGTGGACCCCTCTAGTCCAAGTCACCAGTGCTTCTCTGGAGTCCCACCTGAAGGCTTTAGGCAGTTCAGGGTACGTCTCTCCAGATGCCCCTGCACCATATGCGGACTGTTTCAGCCCAATGGAAATAAAACTGCTGACTCCATTAGAAAAGGGGTTGTGGGCTTTTTTACTAGGGAAAAAAGAGCCTTAAGAAGTCTTAATAGATATATCACTATAAAGGAGGGGTGAAAGGGGATCAAAGAATATACTGAATTAATGAGTCATGAGATGTTAAAAAGAGAGCACAACAGGAAGCAAATAACTCACTGAAGTGCTGTCAGTGCCTGCAATGCCCCTCAGCACAAGAATAACACAGAAAGTGTGGAACAAATCTGTAAGGGGCTAGAGGAGAAATACCGTATATCAGCGCACGGGTGGGGAACAGTAAGATGGAAAGGATCATTCTCCTACTAGCCAACTTCGTGAAATTGTTCTACCACAACCTGGCAACCTGCTATTGGGTCTGGCCAATCACTACAGCCAAAGTTCCTCCAGAGTTTATAGTGAGGCTGCTGTAAACAAATGTTTTTCCACTAAAACCCGTATAAACAAGCCATCCCGTCCATGTTGGACACATTCTCCCGTTCAACAACTGTGCACTGTCAAATGGCATGTGAGCTCCGAAAAGTCACTCAGACTCAGAAGCGAGCAGAGCTGCTTGGCCCATCCCCTTTCAACTTCATTTTGTGAACTGACATCAGTTTCACCTGCCCTTGGGCAAGTCAGAGCCAACTCAAGCCTAGAGACTTTTGTTCACACGCAGGACAATGGCAGTTCTCGCAACAGAGAAAATATCTACAAACACTGGAAATCTAACATAGCAAGAGCAGCGCTCTTTAAGCCACTCAAAGCTGATCTTTCTGCCATGTAGGAATAGTACTACATCCGTGTAGCTGTTCTACGTTATTTATTGGTTCTGTTAATAAAGGTAGATTTTGAGCCACATTTGCATCAGACAGAAGCAATATAAGCAATTATGCCTGATGACACTTATAATAAAGACAAATATAACAGTGTTTCTCTAAACACAAATGTTATTAGGACAGGAAAAAATGTATCAGAGAGAGAAATTTCACTCGGATCTCAAGATCAGAGTCAACTGTTTTTTTCTTCTGCAGTATCCCCATTTCTGGAGAAGGAACAAAATATTTTCCCAAGCGTCAATATTAAATCTTGAGCTAGTCAGAAGTCCCCAGATAAAAGGCAAATATCAGAGGATTGTTTTGTCAATTCTATTGTTTAACACATCAATCAGCAATCAAAGTATTGCTAGTCCCCAAACCCTGCTTGTGGTCTGGGGAAACCACTAGTGGTATTCACAGGGGCTTTCTTCAGCTACCCAAAAAGCCGAAAGCAATGCCTTCATCTGTAACCAAAGCAGAAATCCTGTATGTCATGTGCAGATCAGTCAGAAGATGCCACACAATTCTTGTGTGTACTTCAACATCTAAATGCAATTTGTACGCGGCTGATATCATGCTTTTCAACAGCATACTCTTTCTCTGAGCTCCAACAACTTTTAAGCTAGAATTGATGCTGTGTTCTTAAAATACCATTTAACTCCAGGAATAGATGTTTCAGTGCAGTAATAGAGGGCTGTGTTGAAAGCTAGCAATGATTTATAAGACAGCAGAGCCACAATGACAGAGAAAACAGTCCCAATGGGAGATAATCGTGTTCACCTTTTGTCCCCTAGACCCTCTCAGTGTCATTCCTGACTGATGTTTGTCTGAGTAGTCTTCTCCAGACTTCATTCTAGTGCTCCTTGGGCAATCAGTTCTAGTACTTCACTGTCCTTTCCATTAGAGTTTTTCTAGTATCTAGCCTGCACCTTTGTTGCTGCAGTTTTAAACCCTTTGTAGCTTGCCCTTATTCACCATTCACCTTTCACCAGAGATCTGGAGAAAAAGTTGTTCCTTTCTCCTTTGCACCAGTCACTTAAACACTTTAAAACTGTAATCCCATCTCCTTATAGTCTCCATTTCTTCAAGCAAAGTAACCACAGTGTTTGAATGGGTTTTTTTTGTAGTTGCTATATTTTAGTAATTTTTTTAATTCAGTCTTTTTTTTTTTCTTTTTTTTTTGGATCCCTGTCATTTTTGCTTAGGTGAAATGCCCTAAACCAGACACAGTACTCCAGCTGAATCCTAACCATTTTGGAACAGAGCAGGAACTTTCTTCACACATCTTGCATGTCAAAAGTAGTTTACAAATCAAAGTCTGAAGTCCATCTTTTTTGAAAAAACATAGCAATCATGACTTCTATTCAAGTTGTGACACAAAACAACCCTTAGATACTTTCCTGCAAGAACTGCTATCTAACCAGTTCTTCTTATCTTGTTTGTATAGCTCTTGCTTAACTATACTGTCCTGGATTTAGGATTTACAATAGCAACTACTACTATGCTACTGATTCAAAGCTAATGAATTCAACCCCATTCCCTCAGGCCATTTCTTTAAGACCATTCTCCAAGCATCCCCTTGGCTAACCCAATCACTCTTTTACATTCCTACCTCAAATCAGAAAAAAACAGTTCTACAGGCTTATTCCTTCCAAAGTAATGGCAGAGATCTCCTAGCCAGAAATCACACTTATTATGGAGGTTTTGACTACAATAAGGAAAAATTTAAGCCAAATACAAATGAGGAAAAATGAATGAGAAGGAAGATAAGAAACTTATGGGTAGCTGGCCTTTTTCAAAGACCCACACTCATGCCAAATGTCTGATAAGATTGAACAGAGCATGCTAGGTAAGGAAATAAGGTACTAATTCTCAAGAATAAGTGCCATAGGCACAGACAATGGGGTAGAAAATCTGTCCCTCTCCAGGAAGAATAAGAAGAGAAAAATCTCATCTCCAGATTACAATGAAGAAAAAGTTGTGGTTTTTTTTCTAAATGCCCTGCATATTCTAACCATGAAGCAATAAAAATCAGAGAATTTAACCTCATAACCTGTTGTCAATATGACCACTCAAGCACGGAGGAATACTCTGGGAGCTGATAAAGACAAAGACATGCATGATTTTGTTTATTCCTGAGACAACTGTTCTACTGTGTAGCTGCACATGGAGGAACAGCAGAATTAAATTATCCAGATGAATGTTTCGGACAATGTCAAACAAAGACAGAGGAACCTAAGATCTGAAAGCCATAAAAGGATCTTTTTTTTTTTTATCATAGCTCAGCTACCATCTGGAAAACCTTATGGTACTATCAGCCATTTCAGAAAACCTTGAAATGCTTATTGGGCAAAAGCCTGAAATCCCATGACTCTGAATAGGGCCTTTCTCAAACACGGTCACTTGACAGGAGGTATCTGTGCAGTATAAGGAACGCCCGAAGCTAAAAGCAGAAGTCAGGCCTCATCAGCAGTTTTATACTAGTTGTTTCATGGGCAGAAAGACAAGCTATACATGATCTTATCTTTCAAGTCCTCATTGTCCAGTACAGATGCAAGGTTCACTTGAAACTCTTCTCATCACTAGGGATTTCAAGGCATCTTAACCTATGGTATCAGTGCTTATACTCTGTCCTCTCCCTAAGTGTCAATGCTAACATTCCTCTCTTCTCCATCTGTTCAAACTTTCAGAGATGTAAAAGCTTTCTGATTATTACTGACTTTTCAAGTTTGGTTGAAACTGGCCAGTGGGTTCAAAAGATTTAAAGGACCACACAAAAGGACATACAGATCTCCAGACTATGCAAATAACAATTATTTGAGTTTGATGAGTGCTTTCTGAGCTGCGGCAACCTCAATTGCATTGACATCAGCAGGAAGTTTGCTGAAGGATGTAATCTTCCAGGCTCCACAATCAATATCTTCCCACTCAGTCTATGTTTTCTTTATCATATGAGATTTGCACAAATTTAGATAGCTGTTAGGTCTCAGTTTAATAAACATATCATGTGTGTATACTGATTATTATAGGAATATTTTATGGTGTGAGCCTCTCTAAGTCTCCTCCTAAGACCAGAGTGAGCTTGTCTATTCCTGGTTCCTGGACTGGGGCATTATTCTGCTTTGTGACTCTGTCATTATTTTGGTTTTCTTATTCTATTTGTCATTTAATTCAAAATAAGACACACTAAGTCTACTTTTTTGGCAAATACCAGATAGAAAAACTTGTCTATAAGAACAGAGGGAAAATCATTTGGACTGTTAAAGTCCTTGAACTGCAAAACCTCATCCATGGTTTTTGCACACACTTTGAAGGACAGAAAGAAATCAGACATGGAAGAAAGTGGAAAATTTGGGGTAAAAAGTAAGATGGGCTTACTGAAGGTTTAACTTTTCAGAATAATATATTTTCAAATGAGAGAAATGAATCAATTTTTGTATATCTGGACTTCATTAAAGTTCTTTCTACAGTGTCATATGGGAAAGACTATGCTGTAGAAAATGGGAATTGAATGCAACTATTGTAAGATAGTAAGAAACTAACTATAGGGAAGGATGTGCTGACAGAAAAACAATTGGTCTTGGGGGGAGGTTGTCTTGGAGTTCTTCAAGAAACGATATATTTTTGTTCATGCCTCCATCTTAAAAAGCAATGTGAGAAGGATGGACCTATTAATCAAGGGGACAGCTAGAGTGTTAAACAGAAGGGTACCTTAAAAAGTGTGTGCTGTGCACCACCTGCGATATACATATTTTCAGTAAATCATGCGTGGCTTGGAGTGCTGCTAGAAGCTGCCAGTGATTGTAACAGTAGGCCCACTGGATACCCACCACTACTACTGAAGCTACTGGCACTTTTTAGTAGCAGGGGACACGGGGAAGGCAATTCCTAGTTTCTCTGTCTGGACATGGAGAAGAACCAGATGACCTTGAGGCGTGGAGCTCTGGAAATCAGTTAGCATTCCGCAGTGCCAAGCATAAGGCCAGGCAGTTAGAAATCCCTAAGATTTTTTTTTGTCACAGCCTGGGATTTCATTAGTTTGATGAGGAGCAAAAAAAAAGAATGAGTCAATCAGTAACAGGAGGAGCAAGAACCACACCTATGATGTCACTGTGAAAGAAAAATGTGGTCCTGATATATATGGAGGCAAATTTTTTCCCCTATCCAGCAGGAATACAGATTTCATTATACAACACTTCTACGAAACCACCTCTGTAATATCATACAGTCCTAGTCATGCACGAAAACACATACTGGAACAGATGTGGATTGCTAGGCTGGATGAGGCTAATGCTGTTTGACTTAGACACCCTACAATAAGGTTAAAAACAGATGTAAATTCTATCTGTAAAAAACAGCAGGGAACATCAAATGCAGATACTGATACAAGTTACTTAAGCTGCAAGACAAGATCAACATAAAAGCAAAAGGTACAAAATAATAATGAATGCACCAAAGATGTAGAGTGAAAGGATTCTTCTAAAAAACAGGGAAACAGTATTTTGACCCTAACCTCAAAACTACAATAATTCATTGCAAGATGCACTCAGAGACTCAGAAGGCGCATTCTAGTCCAGTACTTTTGCATTCTTCCTAATAAATAGGCATCCTACCCTCCTATGTGCTGAGAAAAAGATGAGTAAACCGAGTATGCTACAAAGTTGGCAAATTAGATTGGATAAGCTGGCAAACTGAGGCCTACCTCAGGCCAAAAGAATTTGAACAGAATTGATTTATTCTTATGTGGTACAGTATGTGTAAGGGAGACATGTAATCTATAAAGTTGGTTTTTTTCATGTTTCTTGCCAAGAATTTTTCTTGACTTAAGACTTTCAGGCTCAAATATATAATCACTAATCTTTCAAAGTGACTAACTTCAGTCAGAATTAGATGCATACTAGGTCAACCACTTGAATTAATTTTAAAAAAATCCATAAGGCATTGATTCAACGTGATCAACACTCTCTCTGTGAAGCTTCAGTGCTAGGCTGTGCTAGGAGGAATTTTCCACTTTTTAATTTAAATTTGAATAAATAAATTTAAAATGCATTTCTATAGTGTCCACATGGTAGTAAATAACAACTTGGAAAAAAGAGAAATCATGAAGCAATCAAATTCCACAGCACTTTAGATGAAGCCACATGAGTTCATGCTGTATTCTGCACTAAAATTTGTGTTAAAGGACAATTGTATCCAGAAGTTAAAATGTGGAAAAAGTTAAGTGTTTTGTAATAGGGGATTATTCCCGGAAACAATTATCCTACTTTGGTGTTCTATTCATTTAAACAACCTCACTCCTCTTTCAGCGGTCGCTATTTGTTTATTTATAGACCATGCATTTATTAATATTCTTTTCCACCAACCCAAAAGGCATCTTCCCTATAGAGTCAGAGGGCTCCACAATGCAAGAATAGGACAGACTGAAGATGGAAAAGTATGTTTTCCAAGAATAAAAGTTCATTTGTTGCAAATATTTTTCTATCCAGAAAGGCTAAAAGGAATTACCAGCAAGCTCTTTAGGAGGCCCCACTCCTACAAATGAACACATGGGCTGAAAATGAACCCGTACACAAGGGTTCATTTGAGAACTTGGAAAATGCTGTCATGTCATGTGCACGCGCTTGGCATCCAACAAGAGATGACAACTAGTGGAGGCCAACGTACTTTATTGCTTTTGTAGTGTTTATGGAGCACATGGCACCATATCTCATTGCTTGTATAGTATTTGTGACAGCAAAGTCAGCAGCAGGGAAAACAGCTACTACCACAGAGGCAAAGATTGTAAACACCTGTGGGAAGCTCAGATATGACTAGAGAGGAACTGACTATTACAGCATTTCAACACTCAAAGGGGTTTATAAGAAAGATGGAGAAGGACTTTTTACCAGGTCCTATAATACCAGGTCCTTATCTGTCCTATAATGACAGGACAAGGGATAATGGTTTTAAACTAAAAGAGGGTAGATTAGATATTTAGATTAGATATTAGGAATATTAGATATTTAGGAATATTAGATATTTAGATTAGATATTAGGAAGAAATTCTTTACTATGTGGGTGGTAAGACCCTGGAACAGGTTGCCCAGAGAAGCTGCAAATGCAGCTGGAAATGTTCAAGGCCAGGTTGGACGGGGCTTTGAGCAACCTGGTCTAGTGAAAGATGTTCCTGCCTACAGCAAGGAGGTTGGACTAGGTGGTCTTTAAAGATCCCTTCCTACGCAAATCTGATCTTATGATTCTAAAAGTGTTCAACTGAAACATTCATGTTTCAAAACTAAGAAGTTGCATAAACTTCCACAGATCATATCAGAAAATTGAATTTCTGCTACTAAAAACTAAAGGATGCTGAATGACTCTAAAAGCCTATGAAGATGAATCCAGAAAGTGAATCTTACTATAAGTTGTTTCGTTTTTTTCATGTCTTTCTTTGTTTTTTTACAGTTAGTAGGGGTTTTTTCACTTTTTTTTTTCTGAATTTAAATGAAAAAAAATATTTCAGCAGAATCCTACTAGTTTAACTCCTATTTCATTCTCTAGATCTTTCCTATTGAATAAAGAATTTTAATTTTGCCATGTAAAAGGATACCAACATTATCCTAACGAAACACCCCATCAGCAAATACAAGGATCTCGTACTCTCCACAAAGAGATAATACAACATATTAACACTATAAATTAGGGAGGCAGATGAGAACAGTTCTCTAGAAAGAATTGCTTTCTGAGGTCTCTGCCAAGATGCACTGAGAAAAGGCGAGCTAAATTTTAGCTCTACTTTTTCCCGTGGGTTTTTTAGTTGTAAAGTAAAACTTGCAGAAGTGGCACGTTTGGACTAGATACAGATAAGTCATCCTCATTCACAGCAGGGAGCAAAATCTACTGGTTTAGAGACTGTTGCAGGGAGCTAATCAGAGTCACCCAGACGTATGCTCAAATCTGCACTTCAGATTTCCCTCAGTTTGAAGGGTTTTGGATACATTTTGCAAACTAAGGCTTAGACAAATTACTCCAGGGTCAAAAGGCCCACAGCTTTAATTCTCTTTGAGCCTCTGACCCGTTGCATGATTTTGGGCACAACTTTTAACTTCCTTACACCTTGGTCAACTCAGCTGGAAAATCAGGTAGGAATACAGCTTCACTGAAAACCAGATGCTCCATCTAAGCCAAATTCCCCTGAAAAATAAGGGAACATACACTTGCCTTAAAGCAATCATTGCAGTCAATAGAATGTGCTGTGGCGGAATGCAAATACAGTCTCTCACAGAATGTAAATCACAGATTATGATTTGTTAAAAAAAAGAAACAAAACAAACAGGACACACACAAAAATATTAGGTTCTATAGAATGAAGTCAGCACTTAAGTCTGGATTCTGCAAATATGCTTAGGTATATAGGGCTTTACTCACATGAGGCATTTTGAATTCAGTGGGGTTAGTTGTATGCATAAATAAAATAAAGGCTTGATACATATATTTTCATAAACTGTGAAAGCAGGGTGTTTTCTGTGCCTTGTAAATTTAGTATCAGATTATTCTATCTTTCCTGGTGGACAGATTCCATAAGCAATGGAATAGCTTCTGGAATAGCTTACGGAATAGCAAGAAAATAAATTGCATCACACCTATCTGTAAAGCTGAGAGTGCAAGTTGATATATCGAATACAGTGCTAATGGTCCTATGCACAACATTCTTTCTCACTAGTTTAAAGCACTCAGCTTACCTTTTTTTTCTGCTTATTTCATCTCCACATAGGCTTGTGCATCCTTGGCACAGAGACCATTTTCACACACGTCAAGGAAGTCTCTAAGGTATCAAATGAACAGACTCTTCTTAGTGTAGTCTATATTTTACCCAGGTCCACAGAAAAAGCAAAGCCAAATAAAGATTATGTTTTAAGGGAGTCCATATGTCTGGGGAAATTCTATTTACTTTGGTTAAACTTTTTTACAAAAAGACAGCAAATCAAGGCAAGATGCTACTTTTTAATCATCACAGGGTATGGAAACAGTGAAACATGAAGCAGTAACCATTTTTAATTTTGTAGAGTTTTTTCTATTTCTTTAGGAAGTCTCTGCAGGAAACAACCCAGTGAACATTAGAAATTGCAAGTTTGTTCTGCAAGACTTAAATCTCTCCTCTAGTCTTGCATTTCTCAGCTAATATTTCAGTGCTAGCCTCGTTACCAGTCTTTACTTCTGTTAAAGCCTAAAAACTATTTACACGTTTCACTAAAAAAAAAAACCAAAAAAAGAAAAAGAAAGACTCGGTGGGACGTATTCACAACAACACAGGACTCTAATCTTCAGCACTTTAGTTCTTAACTCCAGCAAGGCTGCTGAAGAATCAATACAACAAAAACAGGAATATCACAGTATTGTCCACCCATTCCCTATCTAGTATCTATGGTGAATGAGGACTAAAAGGTAGAAAAATGTTCTTTGCTTTACACACACAGAAATACACTGGCTTCCTTTGCATAATTATGTGATTTCCTCTATGTCATCCATAGAGCTTCCTGTTACCAGTGCTCAAAAGGAAAGTCACTACATTTTAGTGCTGTGGGAGTTCCTTTGCACTGTTGCACATGAAAATTGGTAAAAATTATTCTAAATAATAGAATTAGAGGGGCATAGAAATAAACACAATATGCTGGGAAGAGTCCTTGTAGAAGGAAGTCTAGAAGGTAATTTTAGATTTCCAAAAAGTCTCTCATCAAAGGCTCTTTAAAAATTGAGTATCTGGACTGGATAAGTGAGGTAAGAAAAGATGTACTCCCAAGGTGAAATAACCGATTCAAAGGCAGGAAGCACAAGTTAGAAATAGACACCCAGTTTCTCTGTCCTTCCAGAGGCTCTGTTTATGCTGCTCAGTATATCCACCAGCATATTCATGCCCCTGTAAAAGGGGAGGAGACTACTGCAGTTTCAAAGATATTCAGAGTGAAGATGAGGCTGACACTGAGCACCTGCTCAGGGTTTCATAGAACAGACTGAGTGACAGAACAGCACATGAAATTCAGAGTAAACAAATAGAATCATAGAATCATAGAATCATAGAATGGTTAGGGTTGGAAGGGACCTTCAAAGGTCATCTAGTCCAACCCCCCTGCAAGGAGCAGGGACATCTGCAATTAGATCAGGTTGCTCAGAGCCCTGTCCAACCTGGCCTTGAATGTTTCCAGGGATGGGGCATCAACCACCTCTCTGGACAATCTGTTCCAGTGTTCTACTACCTTTATTGTAAAAAATGCTTTTCCTAATATCTAATCTAAATCTACCTCCCTCTATTTTGAAATCATTACCCCTTGTCCTGTCAAAACAGGGCCTACTGAAGAGTTTCTCCCCATCTTTCTTGTAGACCCCCTTGAGGTACTGGAAGACCGCTATCAGGTCTCCCCAGAGCCTTCTCTTCTCTAGGCTGAACAGCCCCAACTCTCTCAGCCTGTGCTGAGATTTGTTTTGCACACGAGCAAAACAAATTCTAACTTAACCTTTACTATTGCCATTTAGGGACAAGATTTTGGGATCATACTAGATAATTCCATTCACCAGACTGCCCCATAGCCATCAAAAGAGCAAATGAAATGCCAGGATTTGTAGGTAAGGAGTAGACATCAAAGCAAAACATATTGTTATACAATTGCATGAGTCTATGTGCGCCTACATGTTGAATATTGAATATACCTTTTATTCCAACATCACAAAGTGAACGTAACAAAGCTAGAAAAGGCCCACAGAAAGCCAATAAGGATGACAAAAAGCATGAAGTGACATCTGTACTAAAAGTGATTTAAAAGACAAGGACTGTTCATCTTGGAAAACAGACAAATTATGAGATTACAAGTGGAAATGAGGATATGAGCAAAGACTTAATTATATCCAATAACATAGGAAATAAAGGCACAAAAATAAGTTATCAGGTGGTGATTTCAAAGTGGAGAAAGGGAGGTTGTCTTTTAAAGCATCACATGCTTAAACTGAGGAATCATTGTCAAATAGTATTGTGGATGACAGATTTTACATTGTTAAAAGATGTAATTAGACCAATTTATGGAAGAAAAATCTTTCATGAGCTGTCAGATGTTGAGACACCCATTGCTGGCTCAGGAAACCCCTGAACTACATTCATGACGCCTGAACAGTGCACCGGGGAAGCACCATTACAAGCTGTCCGGTGGGTAGCAACTAGCACTGAAGTCAGGCCATTGAGCTAGGTGTACTTGGGGAACAGCTCAGGCTTATGGTCTCCCACGGGTCTATTTCAACATTCAATCCATAAACACTAGATTGCAATATTCCTCAATACAGGTAAATACGACGTCAGGGCAGAGGGAGGTTTGAGATCCTGTTTTGTCACCAGCCAGGCTGGAATTTGCAATGCCAACATTATTCAGTGGGAACAGCAAGGTTTTTTTGCCGCTTTTGGTAGGGCACTGCTCTCCCACCTTTGACTATTTGTTTTATTGTTCTGTGCATCTCTCCACAGACTTTTTTCCATGGGACCGTGCTGACAGGAACAAAAATGCATTCATTTTGCTGACACTTCCCAAGGGAAAGCATATCCTAAATATAATAATTTTCAGCAGCTCTTTATGTGAAGGGGTGATAAAACAGCTCCCCAGAGAACACGTGTGTGTGTCCCCTCAGTAGCTGTCTTTCCTGCCGAGCACAACTTGTTGGAATTGCACACACAACTCCAAGGACTGTTTTTACTCCACCCACGCGCTGCCAGGAGGTTTTTCAGACTTTCAACATGCTGTTTCCAGGGCAACCATTGATCTCAGGTTTCAAACATTGCCAGAGCTGTGTATCCCCTTGCTATCCTCTCCTCCTTTTCAAAAAAAAAAAGACATCTGCGAGCTCAGTTTTGCCATAAGAAGACTCCATACAACGCACACCAGTGGGGCTCTAACAAGCTGGTTACCTAATGCCTGGGGGTTCCTCTTGGTCTTGTATCTTATACAACATGTATGCGCCAGGGAGCTATAAAACACTACCAGTTCAATGTGCCTTGGGGTCCTCTATGTTTAATTTCTTCTTGTTCCCAAAAAAAACCTTACAAATAAGGAGTTAGGTCTCATTCAGGGTATCTAGGTTTCATGGGGAGGGTCATTCCAGGATAAGGAGATGTATACTGTTATTAAACTTCTTTCTGCTGCTTCCCACACCATTACTGTTCAGGAAAGCCCAAGAGACTGCAAAGAACAGACTGGAAAGGGTAAATTCATTGACGTGCACTTGAAGGATAAGAGATGGGAACTCAGCAAGGTTTCCAGGAGCTGCAGAGGAGAAAAAGGAAGCAAGCAGGGCAAACAGATGTAATCATACCACGTGCAGAGATGTCCACACGTGCTCTGCCGCCGCTCCGGGTGGGGAGCCTACAGCCCAGGCACAACAGTGTTTTCAGGAAGAGCAAGCCTGCGGTGAACCAGCAACTGCGCAGCCTCCAGCTCCTGCTCCCCGCTGAGAACGGGGCAGGATCAGCTGTTTGAGTAATCTCTGCCTGGAAAACAGGGGCAAAATCCAGCCCCAAATGGGCTTCTTTTATGAGGTCAGTAAACACGAATCCCCATAGTTCATCTAGCCCTAGAAGTCAGCGTCCTCAAAAGGTACACCCCAACCATATAGTTAAGGACACAAACTCAAGAAGTCCTGCTCATGCAAAATACCTTGCTGAATCCCACCCTGAGCACTCTGGAGAGAAGAGACAAAAAGCAGCCTTCTTTATGATTCCCTTTTGAACTGGCTGCATTATTTCTGGGCTGTACATTAAAACAGATGTCTCATTGATTTCCCAGTCACAAAGGAATCATTCTTTTCACATCTTGTGACGGATGTTTCTTCAGATGAACAGCTTCGACTTCAAACAGGATCTTTACCTCATGGAATAACTTTTCCCAAACTGATTTAAAAATATCTCTTAGCAAACCAAAGCCAGCCTCATTGTGTTTCTTAGGCAAAGGGTGAGGAGAAATGGTCTCTTTTCAAAATTGTGCAAAATGTCACTGTCATTTGGCATTTTTGTGCCATACAGCCCTGATCACAATGGAACATAACAGGTGCCTAATTAAGGAGCATTTACTTATCTGTGTTTTTTTTAAATCTCATTATCAGCCCTGAAAGAGTAAGCCCCAGACACATCTATGTTTCATTCCAATCACCTCTCCTTTATTAACAAGGGGAAGTTTAGTGCACTTTCTCAAACTACTTTTGTAGGGTTTGCTTATTTTGTAATCCCTGGAAAAACTTTAAAGAAAAGCAGGAGGAATACAGAAATATATAAATAATATTTTCTACTTTGAAAGTAAAATGCCCTATGCTGAGTTAAAGGAAAACTGAGGAAATAACTTTGTGATTTACTGAAGTACAGGAAGGGAAGTATTTTATATACCATTTTAGTTTACAGTTTAGAGACTAATACAATGCTAGAAAGACTACCTTGGTCTTTTCCTCTTAATCCTTTGACATAAAAATCCTTTGTCCCACTTGAACTCACTATAAAAGGGGAATAAACCTCTCCCATGAGCTACTTGGTTAAACAGAGTCTGGGGCGGGGGGAAAAGCTTGATTACAATGTTAACATGGCTCTTGATTTAGCTAGGAGAATTTGTAGTGCCATTCCCTCCAGCAAATCTTTTTTCTCAAGAGATTACATCAAAGGTAAAGAAAAGAGCAGCTAATGCATCTTACAATGAATACGGCATGAGTAGCTACACACAACAATTAACTTCACAGGCTGCTTCTGTTTGACCAGAGCACACCTGAGCATCTCCTTCTTCAGAAGATGGTTGCAGTAGCTCCTCTTTGCCTGTCAAGGAGTACTTCAAAAGGTCTATATAGGGGACCAAAAATACACTCACAAAGTCAGTTTGTTAAATCAGCATCAAGCTGGTAAACACCTTTCTCATTGGAAATTTATGTAGGTTTATGATGTAAGGGTAAGGGCAAATACGAGAATTTGAAATGCCAAAGCTTAGTCTCTACAAGGCTCTCTTGGATGGATTGTTCATCTTCTATACCTATAGACATGCCTGTTTCTGTTTCTCAGATAATACAGTACAATATGAAATGAAGAGCTATCTTGGGGACTGGAATTCACATTGTGAACTCTGGAGTTTCTGCTCACCTGTGCCATTCTGC
>WHYT01017116.1:33268-47987 GCA_009806455.1 Tetrax tetrax | reverse complement strand
CTTGTCCTTGCTTTTTAATGGACAAGTATGGTGTTCTGGTTCACATGTGGATGTAGCTATGGGATACTTGCAGCCATGCATCACCACAACAGAGCCACGTATACATACGGCACATAAAGTGCATATGTCCATGAACTGTTTACATGCAAAGGCATGCATGCAACTACCAGCAGACTTTGGCTGCGTTATCCCTCCATCCACTCCAGCAAACTAGCTATTTTAGGTACTGCAGGAGGATGGCTTACACACGCATACAAAAACAAACATGTGGGGTGACATCCTCTCCACATGAAAAGATGAGTCTGTAATCTCCGTGGGTGTCAACTTAGCATAATCCCCACAGAAAGGTTTAGCTTTCTTTAAAATGCTCAAATGTCATATTTAAGAAGGGCCCATTCATTTCAGGCCCAAAATACATAAACATGCCTTGAGTAATAAAGCAAAAAAAGGTACTTTTTGCTGATGTGTTGTGGTTTAGGATTTCTGAGGAGGTGAAGTATGGAACTCAGTTGTTGTTTTCATTTTCTGAGGGGTTTTTATTATTATTAAGTTTTAATTTAGTTTGGCTCAATCTTTATTTTGTAAGTATGTAAATACAGGCAATCCAGTGCCAATGGCTAGAGCAGTAATTCTGGTCAAAATGAAACACAGAGCTTTAGGCTATAAACCTAAGACAAAAATCAAAGTATTTAAATGAAATCTGACATGGCAACTCATTAAACTCAAGACTATCCATGATATTTTATTAAACATCAGTTAAGTGCATCTTTAAACAAGATGAATGCAAGTTCAGGAAATGAAACAGTCATTGACTAAATATTTAACATGCTAGAGACAAAGGAAACACACCACTGTTGAACCAAATCAGAGGAATTGCCCCAGCTAGTCCACAGCCTACTGGCCTGTCCATATCAGCACCTCCTTTCTAGAATAAACTCTAGAACTGGTTTTAAGATTAGATGACTGAACTGAACACAGTATTCCCCATACAGCCACATCACTGTGAAGATATCAGAGCATTTAGTTGCTTGACATCCTGTCTCTCACCCATCTGACCAATAAGTTTGATTTCAAGTTCCTTTTTTTTATATGCTGAATGTAAAGCTTTCACAATGACACTCAAATGCTGATTTTCAGGATATAAAAATTGACATACTAGGTAAGAGTCAAAGTCTCAGTCCACAGTCCTGTTTCCAACAATGTTTAGATGACTCCGTGGAAGACACACAAGACCTACAGCAAGTAATTGAGATGGTCTTCCTTCTTCCCATGCTGGAGATCCTCCTGCTTTTTGGCTTCAGTTTAAGATCTTTTCCTGTGGTGATGGGGTTAATTCGGAGTTCCAAATGTTTCTTCCAAAAGCACACTACTTTATAGCTTTCCTTGAATTTTATCTTTCATTCAGTCAAGTTATTTTTGTCCATCTGATGTTCTCCCCAGTCACATTCATTGAAATAATTACATGGCTTTTTTTCATCTCTTTTTGTATATCATTAGCAAATAAGGTAACTTCTATGTCAGGATATGAATTCAGTAGGGGTGTTGACATTCCTGTTTTCTCAAAACACTTTGTTTCTCACAATATAACAGTCTAAACCTTTTGTGAAGGCCTTTTACATATCAATTGACTTTTATCTGTCGTTTTTATTATGACCCAATTTATTAATAGACTGCAAAAGATGTGCCAGTTACATTCAAGGGTATTATGACAGCCTTTAATCTTTTATTTCACTTTCAATGTTCTTTTTAAGCAAGAAGAATCACTTGACGCAGATGTTGCTCATATTGCTTTTTGCCCTTTTAAAATATACAGATTCACCACAGTAAATAAATTGAAGCAGGTAAATTAAAGCAATAAGAATTTTAAAGTAATGAGATCTTTAGATACTT
The DNA here is from genome assembly GCA_009806455.1 of Tetrax tetrax. Classification (NCBI taxonomy): domain Eukaryota; kingdom Metazoa; phylum Chordata; class Aves; order Otidiformes; family Otididae; genus Tetrax; species Tetrax tetrax. The sequence goes on along the minus strand of WHYT01017116.1, from coordinate 46,097 downwards.
AGCTACTGCCTTAAGCATGCAATGTTAAGAAACTGCTCTGTTCCTGTATACATGTCAACAATTAGGATGTAGATGAGAGTGTAGCAGACATTTTTCACAAATTATTTGTCCCATTCCTGGCATTTTGGGAGCTAACATAATGTATGCTGATCTGTTCTACAAACAGCCCTACTACTGTTCATCGCACTGCTTAGACATACAGACATTGCATGGCAATTCAAAACAGATTTTCCCAGTCCACCAAATCGAGTCTTCAGTCCCCAGAGGATTAGAAGTGGATGAGAATAGGGAAATTTAAGTAGCTGCCAAAATCCATCTGAGTGTGGCCGTTCTCCTCAACCTCTCCTGCTTTCACAGGCTACACGAAACACGGCTTGTTTTACCATACATCTCCGGCCATGGCCACACTTTCCCATTGTCAAGCTCTGCAAGCTCTCTGCAATGGGTGCGCAGTCTGCTTCTCAGAGGACTCAAGACTGCTACAGAGATTATTTTCTCAAAGTTATCACAAGCCGTGTATTAAAATCATAAATTTTTCTCAGCAATGCTTTAAAGAAAAAGAAGGGGGAAACAAAAGGACTTAAGAAAGCTTACCAGCTGAGAGGCAGATCAAGTCACAAACTGCCTGTGTTAGAACCACAGATGTTTTGCTCTGCCAAATTTAAAGGAACAGTTTCCAACAAGTACTCCCTGGGAGCAGCATGACAGCTGTTATACATGCTTGCCATAGAGACAAAGCAATAATCCTCATTTCATGAGGAAAATCGTAGTGACCATTTAACCAGAAGGCTCCTCTGCATTAATCCACATCTGGTTGTGAACCCTAAGTTGTCCATGTATACAGAGCAGCCCACAGAGCTTCCAGTTGCCACTTGGAAAGCCAGTTTCTTGGTTGCTCGTACTGCACTGGCCTTGGACCATCATGAGTATGTCTGAGCTGATAACTGTCTGCCCCTACATGAAGCCTGTTTTCCACATTTTTATGTCTTGATATACATGACACATAACCCAACACATCACATAACCTTGTATGCTCTGTCCAGCTTTAAAAACATTGCAACAGATGCAAGTCTCCCATGTGTGATAACATCATGCTATCACACCTAATCCACTACACAAGAGCTGATCGTCTGGGCCACGGCATGGTCCAAAGACAAAGCCTAAGCCCTCCTTGCTTTATCCAGAAGTATGAATGGCACCAGCATTTTCACAGTCTCCCAAAGCCGGCAAACCTAAGACAGGGTTACTGGTGAGTCATCCCAGCAGCATTATGTGTGGATCAACAGCCAGTTCTGTAAGACAAGCAAGAACACTGGTGGAACACTGGAACAGGTTGACCAGAGAGGCAGGTTGACCATTCAAGGCCAGGTTGGACGGGGGTCTGAGCAACCTGATCTGGTTGGAGATGTCCGTGCTACTTGCAGGGCAGTTGGACTAGATGACCTTTAAAGGTCCTTTCCAAACCAAACTATTCTATGATTCCAAGAAACACAGCCTCATGTCAGGGTGAAAAATTCCTTCTTCAAGTTCAAGGTGTTTCTGACAGTGCACCACTCATACAGTGACCCAACACTCTCCTCGGGGCAACAGGGATCTCAGCACCATCCAGGAAAAGTAAAACCCCTGTTTGAGGATGGTGTGAAAGGCCACAGCATGAGTGATGTGTAACATAATGCAGGGCTCAGGAGAGGGAAATGGAGCGAAAGGAATTTCTAAGTCTGAGGACTTTTTCGGAGGACAGTGGCAAAACAATCACACGACTATGGGAGTTTCTTCCAAAGGACATGCCACCAACAGACTGAGTCCAATATCCATGAGCTCATTGATCTGAGCTGTGAAAATAAATTATTTACCGTGTTAGATGGTATCTTTGGGAGTTCTAGTAGTATTGTCTTTAAATTTCCTTTAGCTGTGCACAACAGATGGGAAACATGTTAGTTGTATTTACAGACAGTCCTTATTCGCAGAACAACAGAGATAGAAGGGGAACAGCCTGTTTAGTTTTGACATGAAGGACTTCTCTTGGAAAAAGTTCTGCTGAGAGATTTAGGGAGACTTTTTTTTTAATTGTTTTGCATTATCAGTTTGGACTTAAACATCTATCCCACAGCTCTATTGTTCTCCCTTGGAAACTCCTAATCAAAGTTTAAACATTAATCAAAAAGGAAATAAAACTAAAATTACCTCTAAACTACAGTGAGTTATGTCTCAGCAACTCTGCCCTTTTGACCCTGCTATCACTTTGATGAATCCAGCCTATTGTGTTGTGTAGCAAAGTGCTGGCTTGCACAAGCTATAGAACAGGCTGCCAAGTAGTGTTCTGAGTGGTTTGTAGATGCCTCTATTACCACAGTCTCTGCATGTATATAGACAATGTCATAGATCGGTTTAAATCAAACAACTGAATAAAACTAACATCCAGGCAACCACTCCCATTTATCAGACAGAAGTCTGTGACTGACTTGAGCTTTGTACCATCTCATGAAGATCAGCCTCAAATTCTCATAGATCAGTGGGGACAAAAAGTTGCAGAGATAGTAGTTTTCCTTAAAAATAATTGGTTGGGATCTACAATTAGTCCGTTCATCTTAACTGTCTTGGCAAGACAAGAAGCAGTTCAAAAGATCTTCCTGCAACCTCTGTAAGGAAGCAAAAATCCTTGAGTCTAATAGCTTTTATGTCAGGTTGTCGCACAGAAATCTGTATCAACATCTGCAGCTGCACCCACAAGCAGAGAGTTCACACTGGAAAAGAACTGATATGTTCTGTCTTGCTCTGGCGAACCACTGGATCTGTATGTTGTAATCACGGTTTCATGTACAAAGGACATCTCAGATGCTGTGACTTAGGAAACCCAGGACAAATGCTCTGCAGTGGGACCTTACCCATGCCATGTCAATGCTCTGTCATTCTCATTGTCTCTGCTTTTGCTTGATGTTTTGCACTACACCCACACAGGGTCATGTAGGCAGTAAGACTAATAAAATTCTGTCAAGATCTAGATCTAGCAGTAGGCTGCAATTACCATCGGAAAAGATGCTTTTCTAGTGATATCATTTCAGTGTCATCAGAGCTGCCTGAAACAAATACTTCATTGTTTTATTGCATAAACATCCTTCTAGGTCATGTCTGACTTGATGAACTGTGTCTATGTCATCAGAGGATGGAAGATGGCAGAGGTAGCCAAAGTGCGTCAGCTCTGCAAACCCACTCTTCCCTGGTCCAACAGCTAACCGAACTGTGTCCACACATCATTGCTGGGGAGCCGGCTCTTTCCCAGAAGGAAAATAGAAAATGCACTGTATCATTGTGGGGCAGCTCCAGCACACTAAATGGAATCATATACTATCACTTCATAAGCAAAACCTGCTGCTGAGGGGAAAGAAAGGTTATGTTTGGTTTTGAGGTTTTAAAAGCATTTTTTTCTGTTTTTTTTTTTTTTTCCTCTTAACTCAAAGGGATCCAAACCAGAAGTTCCTTCCTGTCTGAAAGAGTTAGGCCTAGGACTTTTGTGGCCTGATTCTCCTCTCAGCTATATTAAGTCAGACATACCTCCAGTGAGCTGGCAGAGCTACTTCAGCGTAAAATCAGGGCAAGGGAGACAAGAATCTGCGCCACGCTAATGAAGTCATAATGGCAGCAGCCCTCCAGAGCAGCATCAGCATTTTCAAACCAAAAGGATGTTGATCTTTCAGCTGGAACACACAAGATTTTGAAACTCATTCAAGTACTCTGCACCAAAATATTCAATTCCTTTCCAGCATCATTTTATTGCAGTCAATAATATGGGTCTGTAGCCTGTTGAGGCCAAGAAAAATGGCAGTGACTTTACCGCCCTTTCTCTGCTTGCCAGTTTTTAACTCAGATGAAAGAGAATACTAACTAGAATAAGCAACAGCAATGGGTAAGGAGCCCTTGTGGGTGCCACAAGGTGTGACATTATCCAAAGCATCCTGACACTTGGTGACAAGGGGGACTGTGGTGATCACGGCCTACAGCATGCAGACCACAGAAGTCATTCAGCAATTCCTGCAGTTAGACCACAAGCCTTGGGTGACGTGGAAGGTCTAGATTAGAAGGATTTGGACACTGGAAATTATTTTGAATATTTGCCTCAAGAAGGGAGAAAGAACTACCATCGTGTGCCTCAGATCTTACTCTTTTTAAAGCTAGTTGTATTCATAGAATCTACAAAAAGAAGAACTCAGAGGATTCTGTCTGTGATAAATAAATCTTTCTTTGGAAAGCGAAGAAAGACAAGTGGAGCCTCCGAGTTTGGTCCCTGTAAGAATTTGAGACCTGGCACAAAATCAGAGTTTCTGGTCCTAGTTAATCCAGTACAGGTAGACTCTGCCATGGGGATATGTATGTTTTCAGCATACAGTGCTCCTTGTCTGATCAGTCTTTGCTTTGGCCTTTGAACCTCACTTGTCATTCCTGACTTAGCTCTTGACCTTCACAGACTTCTGATTTGACCTTTGCTAATTTTCATCCTCCTAATCCTGACCTGCTTGTCTTACGTGACTTAAACCTTATCTCATCTGCTATCCTAGAATCTGCTCTGCAGTTTATAGTCCCTAATCTTGTGGTTAAGCCTCTGAGGACCTTCTTGACCAGACCTGCTGACTAAGTGCAGCCTATCTCCCAGATTCTAACTAACTGCAGTACCTTCATCCCATCTTCAAACCTGATTCCAGTTGGACTCGTCAGGGGGCCTGATTACCCATATCCTACTGTGTGCATTTTACCTCCCAGGGCAGAGGAACCTGGCAAAGTAGCTCCTGAATCATCTGTGATGACCACTTATATCCAGTCTACATTAATCGCTAAGCCACTCCATCTCTTCCATATCAAAAATTCTCCACCTTTTGGGAGATTTTTTGGGCTGAAATTGCTTAAATTTATTTTTACTTTCCTGTATTAAGCATCTGAATCCAGCAGAGGCCCTGAACTATCAGTAGATATCCCAGACCCACCTTGCACACTCCAAGTAAAAGATGTCTTTTTCTATGTTTTGTTACAAAAAGCATTTCCCACTCTGCCAGTGGACAGCATCAGCCCACGGCAGTGCTAACCATTCAAATATCTAAGTCTCATGTTATCCTCCCAGTCTAACCATATATTTTGTGATACTCTCCTGCGTTAACTTACCTCTCCTTCCCACTTCCATCCTGATGTTCATCGTCCAGTAAGGATGTTGACCAAGGGGGGATTCTTATAGAGTTACTGGCCTCATCTTGAACAGCATATGGTCCCTGTCACACAGCTGAGTATTTAGCAATATCACAGAGTGGCTGGACATCAAGCAGCCACAGGGGCATTGCCCTTCCTTTTCTCTGCCTCTCCTGAACTGAAGGTGCCTGTTCTCCAACTGAACTACTCCTTCTTGAGCAAGAGAAGCCAAATTCCACTGATGAATGCAGCTCCCCTGTCCACATCCCGGCTGAATCTGCTAGCTCTTTCCAGTGGCAACGGGTGGAGAAGGTGGGATGCTTCCTGTCAGCATGCCCAAGCCCTTTGGAAGTCTGGGTGCTACAACACGCCCAAGCAGCTTAAATTAGACAACACTGTAAACTGGGGACGGGACTGGTGGAAAACCATTGTCCTGTTCCATACCACCAAACTCAGAATCAGTTCAAAGCTACTCAAGCAAAATTAGCTTTAGCTGCTGTCGGTAAAGTCCTGACTATTCAGAATAAGTTTCCCATGCACATGATACTCAAAAATAGATGTAAAATGATTCTGACTAATATTAGGAAATCAAATAAGAACAAGGAAGATAATATGCACAGATTCTTCACGAGGCTGCACAAAGACATACCTTCTCAAAGTCACCGGCAACTTTTATTAAGTTCTAGAGCTTGCACTAGATCCTTCCTTTAACCATACCCTAGTATCTGTGAAGCAGTGTGATCCAGAAAGTTTTTGGCCTCACCAGTAAAGGAAGTAAGGCTGGGTGGACATTCATGAATCTAACAGCAAGAAGTTGTATGGTTTTCCTTCTTACCCATAAAATATATTCACAGACTGACTTTTTTCTTTCCTTTCTGGGGAAATAATCCAATCTGTATGCACTGGCACACTGATGATTCTTTGAGTCTTTGACTTTCTCCCTCACTTTTCTCCTGACACACTGCACGAGAAACTAAATAGGTGGAGGTTTAATCTGTTATTGCTTCTATAGCCTTATTCTGAGATGTTTATAAAGAAGGAAATCGACCTCTTCCTGGATACCAATGAACTGTCAGCTTCCTCCAGTCAGCTTCTTTGTAACACATGAAAAGCCTTTCTCATAGGCAGGCTTATTAGCTTTGCTCCAGCTATGAAAGGGGAATGAAAAGAAAGCAAAGGGGTTAGACAAGGAGCGTGCCTCAAATCCTTCCCCTGAACTCCTCCTCATATTCACCAGGTAGGAGCACGGTATGTGGCGCACGTCTTGGGCTGTGTTCACACTTCTCAGATTTGGGAAGGATTTGAGCAAGGGAGCAAGGGGAAGGCAGGCAGTGTGTCAGAGCTTCCACCGAAGCAAGGGTGTTTAGACAGAACCCTTCCTGAACATCAAAGTACCCAGAATAAACTGTGCATTGTTCCCAAGTATATAAACAAAAAATTCTTTAACTTTCACGCAAGCCCTTGCATTTTCAATTCTTTCTTTCACGCATATATCTGGAAATGCTCTTTGCTAAAGTATAAATGCCGCGATTCTCTGTGTCCCAGCAGGAAACCTGGGACGTCCATTAACAACATCATAGCTTGCCAATACCCTGAAACCCATAACACTGGGTAAAGCACCTGGCCTGACAGTTCCTAGGTTAATTTTTATGCTTTTTTTTTCCTCCAATAAACCTGCAGGCAACTACATACTTTTTTCAACAAGTCTCTGGAGGAGAGTTCTGTCCTCTCTGCCTTAAGGGAGGGTTTGATTTCAATGGTTTTCCAAGCTGGGCTGGGATCACAAATCAGGCTTGAACTATTGACCCACCTCTCTCAAATTCTGGGAGGTAAGTTGGAGAAATTCATGCCCAATATCAGATGTCTGAGCCAGGTGGGGATTCATAATGGCTGGGACGGCTCAGATGGTACCTTTAGCAGGATTAGGACACCAAGCCACTCACACCTTGGACAAAGGAATAGCTATTGACCAAGAACAGTAAATACACAGGTCCCGTGATGTGATTTTGAGTCCTCATATATGAGAAAAGGACTGGGGAAAGCGTCTCCTGTACAGTCAATTGCCTCAGCAGCCAAAATAGTGTGTAACAGTGGGGCAGAGGGTTAAATAATAAATAAATAGAGATAAATTTGACAGCAGGACTCCATGTTAAGAAGCAGGAGAATTTCAGAGCTATGTAACTCTCTCGCAGGTACAAGAATATTTTCTCCTATTCTCATCTGGTCCTCTGGTTTACAACGTGGTTTCCCCTCACAGGAACAGCCCAATAGGTCATCAATTCTATCAGTCAAGATAACAATTTATCGCTAGTGCACCCTAGCCCTCCTGGCATCGATCCACGATTTTGGTTCATTTTCAGCTTATGGAATTTACTGAGGAAAACTCAGAGCTGCTGCAGTTCCCCTTGCTTCCTGGCAAGTGGAAGAAAGAAAGAAGGATGAAAATACCAGGGAACTGTACAACTGTCAGAAACAGCCTTTCTGCAGCCAGCGGGAGACAACAATCAGCAAGAGGCATTTTGCCTCCCTCTCTGGGGAAATACAGCACATTAAAAATGGACATTTTTCCCTGGCTTTTTCATCTGTTTTGAGTGGTCCTTCTCTCATTATCTCATTGTCCCATTCCAAAGATTTAAGGAGATTAGTGAGCACTTTATACCAGGTTTGGAATAATGCCAGGAAGGCTGAAGGAAGCTGAGAACAGCCAGGTCAGATATCCCAATTTCAGGGCAGTGCTGTTGCCCCTGTGTGTCCCCAGAATTGGTTTCCAGTCCTAAAAGAGAGGGACAGAAAAAGGTGGACAGGTCTGGACACATCAGCATAACCTCTCTGGCACCTCGACACAGCAACTGGTTGCTATTTATATTATTTTACTGGAAGGCTTTTTATACAGGTAAAAATGAAATCAATACTAAATGTACAATAAATCACCTTGGGGTTTGTTTCCCAGCCATGACACTTTGATGCAGTGCTGCAGCCTGCTATTTTCCTTCAAACCACCCCATTCAGAAAGATTCCTGTGCACTCCCTTTCCAAGCATCTCATCGCAGGCATGCTCTAAATATAGTATCATAGAAGCATAGAAGCACAGAATGGTTTGGGTTCGAAGGGACCTTTAAAGGTCATCTAGTCCAACCCCCCTGCAAGGGACATCTCCAACCAGATCAGGTTGCTCAGAGCCCCATCAACTTGGCCTTGTGCAATCAAACATACTAGTCTCAACACTGCTCAGGAAACTAGAGTTAAGAACTGTTCTGCCAATCCACTGGCAAACAATCCTACTTAAAAAAAAAAAAAAAAAAAAGAAAGAAAACCAGAGTACCAGTGCACGGGTATTTCCATTCAAAAAAGCTGCTCCTCCAAGAGCATCGAGTATGGGTAGCTGAGAAAGCAAGAGTCAGGCTTGAAAGAACTTCAGTGCCTGCTCAGTTTTCACCGCCTTCATGGTGTAGTTTGTTCCTCCACCTGCTCTGAATTTAGGGTCTGGTTCAGCAGCGCACTGAGCAGATGCTTAACGAGAAGCGTGGTTACTGCCCATTGCCATCAATACACATTGAGCTGCTTGTCACCGTCAGAAACTAAGGGGACAGGAACTCTTCCCTCACGGAGCACAGTAACCCTACCAGTGGGCTGGTATGGCTCTCCAACACAAAGACACGCGTGTCTGAAAGGCTCGTTTCTGTCTTCACTTTCTCTCTCCCACTGCTGATGTTGTCTCAGTCCTGCACTTGCATTTCCTGCAGTGACCTCACCCTGACCTTTGGCAGGCTCCGCACAGTTCATTAAGTTTGGCTGTAAGTTGCTTCACTTCTAGTGGGGTTTTCATTTTGCCTATTCCCTTTCCCCCTCCACTGCAGGGTACAGCTCTTCAAGGGAGATGAATTCCATCTTCAGCTGAAGGTCTAGAGGGTTTTTTTTTCATTGACTTAAATTAAACTCCAGATTTGCACCGACATCAGAATTTACTCCTAGGACTTTCAAGTTCTGCCAAATTCATAGAAATGGAGAGCAGCACACTTAAAATCTGCCTCCACTTATTAAAGTATTTTAATTAAATAATATTTATAGTACGATTGGGCATACATATGTGTATTTTGAGTGAATATTAATATTTTAAATAATGCAATTAAATGAATCATGAAAATAAATTAGATGTCTGTACTCAGGAAGCCAGCAAAAGCAGGGACAGAAAGGATTTATCCTCTTTTACCTGCTTAAGAAGAGTTGAAATTATATATGTTAATGCTAGAGGGTGGTTCTTGAATTAAAATATCACAGGGCCCTCAAAAGAGAATAAAGGGCTAGGTAAGAATGATTAATGTGCTTTTACATAAAGAATGATACTTTTTATATATCTCTGACCTTCTAAGGTCAAAGGGATTATAGGACTGTTTGAAGTTCAGGAGGAGCTGAGCATGGAAACAAGAGGGCTTTTCATGGGGTGATGAGAAGCTGTGGCTGACATTTCAAGAGCAGAAAGCCTATTTTTATTAACTCCTTCTTCCTAAGGTAAAAAATGTCTTTGACAGAGGAAAACAAAACAAGCACACAAATGTGCAAAAAATAATCCAATTTCCTCTGCGAGCAGGCAGACCTTAATTTGAAGTTCAGCAGAACCAGCATGGTCATCCATGAGAAGGCAGAAAAGAAAGACCCATGGGGAGCAGGTCACTGAAAGCTGTGTAGCCTGGACTAGAGAAAGGAGTACAGTATAAGGACTCTAGAGTAGATTGGTTTATTTATTCTCTGTATTTTACTTGCCAAAAAACACTTTTTGCAAGGGACTAGGGGAAGGATAGGTTAAATTTAATTAATAGTTTTGATCATGAGATCTTAGAAAGATGAAGGATGGGGCAAAGTGTTTGATTTTATATTTTCAGTATTCTTTCCCTTTCTTGTTTCAAAATGATTTTTCTTTCTTTAAAATTGTCCAATTACTTTAAAGAGTTTTTTTGAAAGAGTTTAAAATCTCACAAAAGAGACTGAATAGTTGACTTTGAGCCAAACAAAAGGTTTTGATCAATCTTAAATTATTTCTCATTTTATAGTATAATGACATACAGGTATGTGGGTTTTAGCATCAATATTAATATTCTGTGCTCATATGCAGTTATTTCAAACATAAAGTAAATTATACATATCTACTTACTCACCTACAGTGATAAAGTGTGGAGAAAAGCATTTTCTTCTTTACCTGCTCTGAAATACACTGAAATTTTCTATTTTAATTTCACAAAATTCCTGACATTGAGTCCTTGCGAAACAGGAAAAAAAAAAAATCACTTAAGGTCACCACTATAGCAAGAGTCTATTCCAGTGTCCTCAATTCAGCTACCAAACTGAAATTCAGCGGAGATCTTGTATGGAACACTTGGGTCAGGGCTTGCTTCTCCCTTTTCAGTTTTGTCTAAATTTTCAGATTTTTTTTTTTTTTAAGGACAAAATGAAACCTTTTCACTTTTCCAAAATGACATTTCGTCTTCTACTTCTAACCAAAAATTGGAATGAAAAATCTCATTTCTCACTCTCTCCGTTTGTTTACCCTCAAGCTATGAATGCTAGTACTTGACTGTAATTGCTCAATTTACATTAGACTTTCTCCTCATAAGTTGATATAGCCAATAAAAGTTCTCTATCTGCATATACAAAAACCCAGGTACAAGTATTATTTTCTATAAAAATGCAGTGTGAGTTCTTGTCAAGGATGAACTCTTAAAAGTGAATTGGAAAGAGCCTGCAAGACTCCACAGTTTAAAGGATGAGTAACTTACTTCCATGTAGAGGAATTAGCTTTTTTCCCTTGTCTGTATCAGGAAAAAACAGGAAGTTTCCATCTTCATGAAGATTTCGCCACAGAGAGGTACAATCCTGGAAAAGCCATTGAATCCTAAACCAGGCCTCTCTCAGCTCATCCTCATTGGTAAAGTAGTTTGACGTGGCTTTTTCCTCTTATTCTTCTTTAATATTTTCTCCATAGACACCCAAACTCCAAAAGCAACTTTGACATAGCTTTTTCAGTTGAGGGCTTAGAGCAAGTACAAAAGCACATCTAGAAGATATGGTATCTACCCTATAAAATCTACAATTAAAAGTCTTTTGCTGCCTATAGACCACTCTGCTATAGCTCTATTTGTGTAGAGAGAAATGCCATGTATAGCCTTGATTTCTAGATCTTTCTGAAAGAAAAGGTGAATTTCACTTTAAAGGCTTCATTCAATTCACTGTTTACTCTGGACTCATACTGTAATTTCACACATGTTCAAGGACACTTTTTATTTGGTGGAATATCTGCCATGTAATACATACAGCAAAGGGCAGACTGGTCAAATTCACTGAATCATTTTGGCTTGAAGAAAAGTTGAAAAAGCCAGGCTCAGGAAAGCATTAATTGTGGTATTATTTTAGCTAGTATTATAGCAGCCTGAGAACTCAGGTGGATGTGAGAAAGCATCAGTTTCCTTCCTCTGCCAGAGGAGATGCAGCCAATAGCCCTCACCTCCCAGAAGTTCACCGCTAGTATCAAATCGTTTCATATTCAGGGCATGGTACCTGTCTCAATCTTCCCTGTTAACTAGTTTCATTAGTAAGTAAAGAACTTTAGAAACGACTAAACTGCAGGTTTCCCACCTTTCAGCTGAGCATCCTATCCATCAGGGTAGTGAGTTCCACTCATTTGCTCTAGTCGTCTCAGTTTCTAAAAATCCCATACAGGGTAGAAGAACTTCAACAGAAGTCACTAAGGGAGCCCCACTAAAATCTGATGGTTTGAGTGTTTACTACATAGATGTGACTTAAAATTCACTGCTCTGTGATTCAGGGGCTTGGTAGCACCAGAAAATTGAGACATAGGTGTCAGAACTGCTTAAAGGCTACCCTGTGCAAAGAAGGTGTGCATAAACTCACCTTTCTTCTTAACCAGAACAGGAATTAGAGTGAAGGTGCTGCCTTCTGGTCTACTTTTTGTTAAATACCTTTTTAAATCTTCAAGGGAAATAAATACAGGAGAAGGTGTAGGTAGTCTGCAAGTTGGAACACTCCTCTGGGTTTATTTCTGTGTTCCAATAAATATTTATACAAAGTTGAAAAGTGACAAAACAGAAGAGTTCTCTGGCAATAGGTTGAATGTATCTGACTCCTCCTTTTCATTTTCCAGTTTTGTGAATCTATCCCTTCATTTCCTTAGCTTTTCTTGCAAATGCTTGGAAAATGAAATGTTTAATTTTGGGTTGAATAGAATGTTTCATTCAACATAAAAAGTAATTTTGGGAGTTTTCATTCTTCCTTGGAGAGAAAAAAAAATTGAAAGAAAAGTCTAGATTCATTTTAATCCAAACCGAAATCCTGTTTGTTTTTTTTTTTTAACCCAGTCACCAGAAGAAAAAAAAAATCAATTCTTCATGTAGCCTTAATGACATATTCAATCAACTGCAATTGCTAGATCTCACTTGCTCAGCTGCTTTAAGAACTCCACGCTACAAAAACAAATAGCTACGACAGAAAAAGTTGTGCCAAGCATGCCTAAGTAGAAAACAATATGATTATTGTAAGACGGCTGGAAAATGGAAAGGGAAAATGGGGGGGAAGGGAAGTTGTGGGAAGGTGCAGGAAGGGAAGGTGCGGGAAGGTGCAGGAAGGGAAGGTGCGGGAAGGGAAGGTG
>WHYT01017116.1:10681-32871 GCA_009806455.1 Tetrax tetrax | reverse complement strand
AAGGGAAGGGAAGGGAAGGGAAGGGAAGGGAAGGGGAAATTGTCCAATGATATCTGCAACAAGGTAAGTTCCATTGACAGCCACAGTTATTCTGACTTAGAGAAATGTGAAAAACAAGCAAGTTATGGGCAATTTGGATCTGCAGTTCTTTAACATGAATGAAAAGAATTAAAAAGAAAAACCAGTCCAAACTCCTACACATCAACACACCCCTGCACGCAAAACCAGGTAAGCCTATGCCAATTCCTCCCAGCATGTGTGTTGAGACTTGGCTGATGCTGCATTCCACAAATAATTCCTCTTCTCTCTGCCTGCAAGACATTTCAGTGTAGGAATGGGAACACAACCCAACACTTTCAACTAAAATAATTATTCAAAACTGGCAAACTCTGAGATACTCCTATTGTTTCTTGCTTAAGAGTTGGCATTTAAACTTTCAGAGATACGGAGAGGAACATTGTTTATAGATCAAATACAGTTCTAAGGAAATCCTGCATCTCACTTGCCTCTCCCGAAAATCACAAAACTCTCTCTAAGGCCTCCTTATAAGGGGACATTGTTAATATGTACAGATAAGGATCTTATTGTACATTCAGGAAAATGTCCTAATTAAGCATAAACAATATGACCATAAATATTGTGCAGTAAAAGGACTGACTATCAAATAAAATTATTATATTGCTTGCATAGAACAATGTACTATCTCTCTTTCTAATGCTTTAATATTAATTAAACATCTTGCCACCTCTTTTACATGCCTTACATTAACTTCTCTATTAACATCGTTCCAAAGGAAAATATGAGAAATTATTTGACTTTCTCTTATCTAGACTGAGAAAAACTAGACTTCTGGATTCATGAGAACGGCACATATAAACAAATAGTCTTTTTTACTTACAAATAGCTATTAAGTCTCATTTCTTATGCATGATCATCCTCACAGAGAAGCTGGTCTGGTGCTACAAGACTTCATGATTTCTAAGCTCAGCTGGCTGGTGTGTATATATGCATTATATCTTTGCTGAGGCAAGTTCTATTCTTTGACTCTAAATGTCTCCCCTGTGGCTCAACCTTTTCCTGTTTCTTTCATGAAAATGAGAAATATTCCTTGATCACAAAGTTCCCAGGTTTTTCCTCACTTTGACAAAGGAGATTGTTGTTAGCCTGCTGGCAAGTGTTTTGAACTATACCAAAGAAACAGGATTCAAGTGAATATTCTCATGGATCAGGAACGGGTTTATTAATCCTCTCTAGAGTGTTAAGGACACAGCAATAGGAGCACGTAAGAAAGGCCAGGGGCAACTGTGCACTAAAACACAGCTCTTTGGGCAGTTTCTCAAAGTTTCTCCGCTCATGACCTCACTTCCCAGTGCCCTTCCGGGCTCATGACCCCACTTCTGATTGCAAGCCCTGCTTCTGCAATCAAGTTCCTATCAAACCACCTCTTAAGTACCGCGACCTCTTGTTTGTAAACCAATGTCCTAATGGTCTGGTAAGGATGTAACTCCTTTGTGATTCCCCCAGCACAGCTGCTGCCAGCCAACCACAGAGATCTCAGGCTGCCTGCCCATATACTGTATTTCGTCACACCAGAGACAAAGATATTTCCACACAAGATTTTATCTCAGAGAATAATGGTCCTGACACTGTGCACTCCTGTCCTAAAACAAGATAAATAAGATGTTTAAACCCTTGAAATACATGTAGGCCAAGATGCCCACACAGTCTACCCCTGGTGAGCCTGCCCCCCTAGCCTGCGATTCCTCAGGATCAAAGGGACATTTCCATTGACCACCCAGACCTCCACGTAGGATGTTGCAGGGCTGCGTGTGGCCACAAAGAGGATATGAAACCACACCTTTCCACGACTCTTTCACAATCACTTCCCCCACAATTCGCAACTTTCCTTGCGTCACTAATAGCAAGTAGGGAAACCAAGCCACCCCAGTAAACCTCCCTTCATTTTTAATCCTTCCTCCTAAGTCAGTTCCTCTGTTCCTAACTCTGTGGTCATGCATCTCTGGCTTCCCTCCATTTTACCACTGCAGTTGTAGATTTTTCAATCATATGATCTTTTTCAGAGGCAGTCTTTAAAGGAGAAGACACAGCTAATCGCAGAGGAACAACTTAGAACTGAAACTGATGCCTAACCAGCCTCACACATATGCGCCCCTTCTTGGTACCTCCTCTTCTGAATTGCCCAAAATCCCACTAAGTTTCATTTGTCAAACTGCAGATTGGTAGAACCCCACCAGGATCCACATTCAGTTCTGCATGGACTATCTATACAGGTCAGCTTCAGGTACGTGTGTGCAGGTCCACTAAAGCAACAGAGGTGAAAATGCATCCTACAAAATGATTTTTGTTTTAATAACAAATAATTTCTCAGAGGGTGTTGGAACACCAGCCACACATGAAAAATGCCATCTCTCAATGTGATAACCATATAGGGAACCTTGGATTGAACTGGAACTTTCAGATGCACACTAGTAGTAGAGCCGCATGACTCCCTCTCTCAGAGCCTGTCTTTCTGAATACAAGGGAGATCTTCACACCTATGCACAAAAAGCACAGACATATGGATTGATTTTTTTCCCCTTCTCCCTTAATGAACACACTTGCGAGAACGCAAGCCAGGAAATACCAACTTCCATAGGCATCGCCGCTGTGGGTGGTTTGAGGCTGGTGCACCCATCCCTCTGGGGGAACAGATGTTGCCACTGATTCACTTTGCAAGCGTGTGAGTCAAAGTCTACATCTGTGACAACTTACAGTAAAGAACTGAGAGCAGCTGCAGAGCAAAAAGCACAGAGTGAAAAGTCAATCAAGATGTAAGGCAAGATACTGCATCAGCCCTGAACACTGACAAATGGAATCCATTTGATTCAAGCTGCGGCAAATCTACCTGAGCAGAAGAAAGAAAAAGAAAGAAAGAAAAGAGAGACAGGCAGCAGTTCACGGAGTGCCCCGTGCATGATCCACTGCTCTCTGATGCCATACGCACCTCTTTCCACATTAAAAAAAAAGCTGGAAGGGGTCTGCACAATACTGGGGGATTTCTGACCATCTCCCGATTCAAGTGCTGCAGCCCTTTCTGCCTTCTCGCCACCCCCTCCCCAGTGAATCACTCACTCCGAGGGTCTGGCTGAAATGCTGCCCCTTGACACTTGCAGTCACAAAAAGACCCAGGATGTTCTGAAAGTGTTGATTTAAGTCTGCTGGTCAAGTTCTATTTCTACCATTTATTTAGCCCCTTTGATACAATATTGGCGCCCTATCAAAACTAAGAAAGGTTGCTTCAAATTGGCATGCCCTGCCTGCTTCACAACACCTGCCAGAACAGTTCAGACGACAGCGATATAACCCTGACAGTTTATGTATCAGCTCGTTGTTTGCAAAAGGGGTTGGAATTGTCTAGGTGAAAAGTATTGCCTACACAAAGAAGTAAAGCTACCTCAGTGCCTACAGAGGAGGGTGAATACTGGGGGAAAAAAAAAAAGGGAAAAAAAAATTAGTCTGCAAATATTTGGTCAACTTTCTAAACAAATGTTTCCCATCTGGTTTTTGCTCTCTTATGTTTGCTTTTTCTGGATATTTATGATAGTGGGTTTTACTAGCTCAAGGCAGAAATACACAAGGTTGCATATTGAGGAAAAACAAATTTTAAATGTGCTTTGTCCCCTAACTCTGCAAGAAGCAGGATTCTGTTACTACACTGGTCAGTCACAAAACAGAATCAGTTCCATGAGTCTTAAATAAACTAAGCCTGTGATGTGAGAACTTTCTCAAACTTACTGGTTGCATCTGTACACCAAAAGATACTTATCTTTATAATCTTCAAACAACTTATAATGATAATTAACCTAATTCAGTCAAAGTGGGGGTTTTGGCCAGTCAGAACACTTTTCTAGCAGTTACCAAGGCTATAATTTTGCAAAGGGATGCGGCATCTTCAAAATTATGTGCTTTATGAATGTTTTGTCTTTCAAACCTGTGTGGTTCAGGGAGTTCTTAAATTAAAAAGGAGTAATTTGACTACCCAAATAGTTTCCATTTCTTGTGTGGGTAGGACTTTCCCTACTGCCTATGCAACTTGTAGCAGCTTAGTAATTACATGTTGAGCAGAGATTTTTCACTTTTTTTCTTTAATTCCTGTAACATAGAACAGTCTACAGTGTGCAGATCACTTATCCATTGTTTTTGTAACTATTATTGCATTTATAAATTGCATTTAACAATACTGAACTTCATTTGCTACAAATAGTTTATTTATCTAGATTGCTTGAGCTTCACCATTTTTTCCCAGTCTTTGGCTTCGTACCTACCTCTTTCACCTTCACTAACCTAAATTATTTGGGGGCCATCTGCTGACTTGCTGCCTCTGGGCTCACCATCATTTCCAAATTATTACTGTGTACACTAAACATTGGCCTTAATATGGAAATTTGTCAGACCCTGTTCTTAGGATTTTGTGATAATGAAAACTGATCACTCATAGAAATTGATTCCTTCCTGCATTTTCAGTAATAACAACTCTGACATTTAGTCCATTTAGTCACTGACTACCTAATTTTTTAATAGCTGCTCTCAAAGGTCTTTCAAAGTCTAAATAAATTTTACCAGCTCATTTTTCTTTATCCACTGACCATTTAATTGATGTACTCAAAGTCCAAGGAATCACCCAGCACAATCTCCCACTGCAAACACACATTATGGTCTTCCAGATTCATTTTATTTCATTAGTTCAAAGCTTTTTGCGAGGTCCGAATGTAAGATTCATGGCCTGAAACCTCCTGAATAATCTCAAAACCAATATAAGATCTCTTTTAAAAAATATAGAAAGAAAAATAAAGAAAACTTTCACACAAAACTTTTTCAAACAAACCTGTGAAAAGAAAATTTGGGTGAATTTCCCTAAAAATGTTTGTTTTCATTCTTATTTAAAAAAAAAAAAACATCATCCTATCCTGGTTTTTTAAAAACTTTTTTTTTTTTCTAATTACTGCTGTTCATCTAGGCTGGTCTAGTCTAGTTCTCCAGACACAAATAAAATGATGACCTCTAAGCCAATTACCCCTCTAGAGTACAATCCTTCATGTGGATATTTTCACATAAATACAGGTTTTGTATCAAGAAGCCATCAGTAAGGAAAATCAGTGGGGCTTTCAAAGAAAAGACCAAAATGAGTTGTTATTATTACACCACTGCATATACTTCTCATGTGCCTGCACCTTGAATACCCTGTGTAGTTGTGTTCCTCTGAGCTCCAAAAGGATGTATGTGAACTGGGGAAGGTTCAGGGAAAGGTCATTAGGATGATCAAAGGTGTGGAACGGCTTCCCAACCAGGAATCACTAAACAGAATGGAATGGGCTAGAAACAAAATGACAAGTGGGGATATGACAGAGGTTCATAAATCACACACGTGTGTCACGGGGAAAGAAAGCTGGGCACAATGGGAGCACTGTCCCCTCCAGGGCAGGAACCAGGGGCACAGCGTGAAGTAAGAAGGTGGCAGGTTGAACACAGGGGAAAGGCAGCGGTTCTTCACACAACGTGTTATTAAGCTCTGGAGTGCCTCAGGATGTTGTGGATACCAGAGGTTTCAAAAAGCTACCAGACAAATTTATGAAACAAAGGTTCACAGGGAACTGCTGCATTTTACAGATGCAACCTCCAGCTCAGAAGGGGTTTGAGCCCCAAGTTGCTGGCTGGCAGGAGAGCATACCAGGCAAGTCCCACTCACTAAGCACTAAGTCCTGTTCTTCTTTTACCTAGACATCCCTGGCTCGTCAACATTAGAGAGAGGACCTTAGGTTAGATGAGTGCCTGCTGTGACCAGCACTGCCATTCCTACATTTCTATTTTCTGTGTCTGATGCTGAAAACTACTTTTAGTGACAGATTTTTGCTAGCATCTCAACCACTTCATATTCAAGTAACCTGGCAACCCTCTTGTGAGAATAGTTTGTTCTTGACATCCTTCTTCCAACATTTCTGCCCTTCATCTTTACCACAGAAGACAACCTTTCCGGAGATAAGCCTTTTGTGGAGTCATCTGAGGAACGTCTCAGCCATTGATAGAGAACCGCACTCGTATTGACGTCAAGGGGAACTAAACATGCTTAATGACAAATAGGCTTTGGTATTTACACTGCAATGTATAATGTGTAAAAAATGGATAAATTAATCCATAGAATACCTGATTCTTCATGCTTTGGGCACTTAATCGGCAGGACATGTCATAACAGAATGACCAAAGGACAGGTAGGTTGGGCTGAACTCAACCTGCAAGTGTAAAGCTAAAGAGAAATGTCTCTGAAAAAAAACCAAAAAACAAAAACCAAAACCACAGAATAATCCTGCCTTACTCTTGTCCTGTACAAATATCCGTATCATAGTTCAATATCTGTATTGGATTATCTTGTCCACTAGGTTAAAGAAAAGCAATTTAAACAATCATCTTCTTGCAGAGAAAACTTCAGATGTTATGGAGGCAATGGGTAAATATAATGGATTGTCAAGATGAACTATAGTATTTTCAAGCTCATCTGACAGTAATTGAAAATTCAGGGCCTGCAAACTTTTTGTCTTGTTTACTTACATGCAAACATTGTCCCATTTGTTCAAAATAGACAGTTTTTAATTTATTTATAAACACTGAAAACATAAACACTAAGGCAGCAACAACAGAACATCCAACAACAATCCTGGTTTCTAAGTTTGACACGGCCAAGCTAAAAATCCTCTGGGCTTGCTTAATAAATATCCAGTCTAAAAAGGGTCAGTAACACTTAGCCTGTACTCATCCCAAACTTCAGATTTTCACAAGACTCTCAAAATAGGCCTTACATGCTAGTGAGGCATCCTGCACTAAGAATTGTCTCTGCTTGGAAAAAGAATGGGGCAATATGGCCTGCTTGACATGAGGAACTAAATTTTCTGCGTTTCATTTCTGGAACTGTCACCAAGCCATTGTATAATTCAGTCAGTGGGATGGCAGGCATTTTTTCAACGAAAGGTTTTCTTCTATCAAAAAATGTGGGGTTTGTGAACATAGAGTTTTGATGTTTGTGTTTTTTAAATAATCCCAATTATTATTTTTTAAAAGCTTTGACATTTGCTACTTTAAAAGCACAAGAAAACGCCCAGTCATCTCTCTGCTACATTGTAAAGAAAAAGGTCATAAAAAGAGATTAAAAACAAAATCAATATCTTTATCTTTTTATACTCAACTCCAGAAAAATTAATGAGAGAACAAAGATGTCAACCAATAATTGTTTAAAATGCAACTTAAATGATGCACTTTTTTTTTTCATTTAAAAAGGCAAAGTGCCAGACGTAAACCTGTCTTACTTCACCTGTCGTACATACAATGCCCTACAGCAGAAACGGTCAAATGACAATGCTGGCCTCTGCTGTACCTCCATTTTGCCTGGACATTCCCACAGCCCTGGACGCATGGTGCTCTGAATCCCTCATACCTTTTTCCAAGGAGTGTGTCCCTTGGGACACCACCTAATCCTTAGCCAGTCCTTCCTAACGGTCCTGGTGCTGGCGTAGACATGACCTCCTCATGCTAAATAGACACTGGGTTGAGCAGTGGTCATTTTGGAGGCAGATCGGTTCCCTCCTCAGGGTCACTGGGTGGCCAGAGAGCAGCTCGTGGTGGCCAGAAGCAGCTGCTTTCCCAGATGGGAGCAAGCATCCAAAAGCAGAAAATCCAGCTCGGTTAAATTACAGACCTTGTCTCCAGAAAGGCTGAGCTGAACTTCTTGGCTCCTGTCACAATGACAGGTTGGTCCTGGCCCCAGGGATGCCAGCAGCCGTGCACAGGGGACAGGCAGCCCCTGGAAGGGCTCCCTGCGAGGGTGCCCTGGGGAAAATCCCTCTCCCCCACGGACAGGCTCAACTCTGCTCCTTCCACCGTCTTGTAGCGTGCTGGCCTCCCCACAGCCCAAGAGCCATGTACATAAAGACAAATCCATCCTTCCACGAGAGCGCAGCTGATGCTGGCGTCTGTAAATGCTCCGTGTGCATGTGCTGCATGCCCGAGTATGCATTATGTCAGAAATGGTTATGCTGGAAATTGATGAAATTATGCACAATGTTAGGAGCTTCCAAAAAGGAAATATATGTTTACAAATACATAAGAGATTTCATCAGAAATAAACTATGCGGATATGGGATTTTGCTTCATTTCACATAAAAATCACATATATTACACTGTTGGATCCAATACACTTAACAAAGACAGGAAATACAGATCAGTCAAAATTAATTTAGCTGCCTGACCTACAGAGTACACACACAAAAATATACGGTGTGCCATATCCTCTCCTGTATGTATGTGACAATGCTTACCTACTCCTTAAGGTTATTACGAAAACATCTTAGAATCATAGAATGGTTACAGCTGGAAGGGACCTTCAAAGGTCATCTAGTCCAACCCCTCTGCAAGGAGCAGGGACATCCCTGACTAGATCAGGTTGCTCAGAGCCTCATCCAGCCTGGCCTTGAATGTTTCCAGGGATGGGGCATCCACCACCTCTCTGGGCAACCTGTTCCACTGCTCTACAACCCTCAGTGTAGAAATTATTTTCCTAATATCTAATGTAAATCTACCTCCCTCTATTTTAAAACCATTACCCCTCGTCCTGTCACAACAGGCCCTACTGAACAGCCTCTCCCCATCTTTCCTGTAGGCCCCCTTGAGGTACTGGAAGACCACTATCAGGTCTCCCCGGAGCCTCCTCTTCTCCAGGCTGAACAGCCCAACTCTCTCAGCCTGTCCTCATAGGAAAGGTGCTCCTGCCCTCTTATCACCTTCATTAATTTAAATCAGTGCTTTAGTGCCACTTAGCTACAGCTCTAACAGTGAAACAGATGCATCAGTCCCTTCCACATAGCACAGCTGTTCACAGAGAACCACGTCCTCCAGACACACGTATAGATGCTCCCCATATAAATAAGATTACTCAAGAACATAAGCACAAGCAAGAATGGAGCCTAAACTTTGTCTGTGGTATCTAGCCAGTGCATTAGTATTTGCTGGGCACTGACACTTCTTATTATTTATTATTTCTCCTTTTTAATTCTTATTCTTTACTAGACTGATTTATTTTGCACACTTGTCCATTTCACAGAATAATGTGTCTTTTCTGAAAGGAATCACGCATTAGATTTTTTTTTTCTTTGTTTCTTTTTAGTATTGTACCACTATCTTTTAAAATTTCAAATAAAAGCATGACTGGAATAAAAGATGGTTAAATTACATCCACATGGATACTAATAAGCAGTCTCTAAAGTCTTAGCCAGTTGCCTAACCAAAACACAAAGCAGATGGGAAAGGAGGGGGGCCAAAATTAAAAACCAGCAATTCTGTACTTCCATTGTTTAGTCTGCGCGGTTGAGGGGACATGAGCATAGTGACAGGAGGGTAAGAATCGGAAGCCTAGTGCAATTATTTGGATGCATAAGGATGTTAAAGAACCCCCATCTGCACATGTAGACCAATATGGCATACATTTAGGTCTCTACTCTTCTAAAAGCTTCTCTACATCTTTGCTTCCTCTATATCTGTACATCTAGAAGGTCCAGGACCTGGTCCAATGTCATTGCCCCCAGAGCCTTGGGTGGAATGCTGAACAGCCTTACTCCTAAAAGCTTCACTTAACAGCTCAGAGCTGCTCAGAAATTATTTTCTTTCCAAGGCCCAAAGGCAGGGAGCAAAAAACAGTGTGCAAAGTGATTCACACGGAGCGGAAATGGCTGCGAGAGTCCCCCAGCCTGACTGAGCCTATTTGCCAAAGGCAAAAGGCACACCGCATCGCCGCCCAGCCTGTTCCCTGCCAAGCTCCAGTATGAAATACCCACAGAACTGGATCCATCATGTTTCCCAGTCTGTCTGTTTTACTAAAGGACAATTATAGCTGTGAAAACGTGAAAATTTTCACAAAGGCAATTTGTTATTTTCCTGTTTTCATTTCTACCCAGGCAGGTAGAGTGGAAAAAAATTATTTTTCGGAACTCATGTTTCTTTGCTCTAATGCAGATTTTGGTATGTTGATAAAATGACAACAGTTTTCTCTGTCCTCACCTTGCTCTCAGAACAAGTGTTCAAACCTGAGCTATCTTATCTAAGGGCACTCCAGAAAGGACTGAGCAATTATGGTGTAACATGAAGTGATCTGATTTCCAGAGAAGCAGGCCTCTACCCGCTGCGCTATTCAAATACTGATGATCAGTAGTACATCAGGAAGCCAATCTGTATCACTAGCACTAAGAAAGTATGGCAATTACAAAGTGTTTTTCCCTGCTAGATCATAAAGTGATTGTCCTGGGTGGGTAAACATATCTTCTGCTCACCAGGAAACAGAACTGAACAGAATCTAGAATCGTTTCAGTCTGAGAAGCAACAATGTCTTGAAGATGCAACAGTGTCATGCATCTCAGAAAGCTGGGTACCAAGACCAGACTGTAAGACCTGGCATAAATATTGTAGGTTATTTTTTAAGTGCTCACTAATTTTGGATGCCTCAGATGGAGTCACCTTCTTCCATATGTTTCATAAATACTTTTTAAAGATGCATGGTTCCCTTGTACAAGAAGAAGTCTGATCCCCAGGTCCCCTGTTTTAGCCCCAGGCCTCATCAATAGGTTCACAGAGGGCATTTTCTGACAGGTAAGGTGAACTTTTTCTCATGCCTTTCACAGAAGTGGTGACAAATTAATCATTTCTTGCTGAAGTCTTTGAAAAAATATATTTCATCTTAATGTAGGGACCCAGCTAAGGCAGCTGAGAAAACTACCAGGCAGTGAAAACAACAGATTATCATAGAGAACATTATGCAAACTTAACAACTGCAATCCAGGAGAAGTGTTTGCTTAAGTAAGATCCCTCCGCTTCAGTTTCTGAATGTATGTGATGAGATTATTTGAGTTGAAATAACTATACAACCTTATGTGGGCTGATGTTCACTGAATGCAGATACAGCCTGCAAAAATTTCTTACGATGCCAGGGCCTTTCCAAACAGACGATTTATTTTAGTTTTACAAAACCATGCTGTTTAATCTTGTGACACAACCTACACTTTAGACATAAAAGGATTTGGCATGGATATATATGTGTTTGTGTGCGTATGTATATATACATATATAAAAACACATATATGAACAGACACAAACTTAAGATACAGCTTAAGTATTCTAACACTAATATCCATATGCAGAAGAGAAATAGTAACAGGAGAACGTAATGTAGTGGATATGATAAACTGTACCCGTAGTGGTTCTTCAGCTGCAACTATTTACCAAGTGTCCTTCACAGCAGATAAACATTCCTTTAGAAAAAAGCTTATAAAACTTTACTTGCTAGCACACCTCTCTCAAGTGTTAACTGTCACCATATCTCTGAGGGTGTTACTTCCCTATATCATTATAATAAAATATTTTTTGCCTGTAAGTGTTTTGAATTGTCTCTGCTCTGTCCAACTGTCTGAGACTGTTTAGCTAAATCATGGTTTGTTCTACTTCAGTAACAAGTGACTGCGCTATTAACTAAAAGCCTTCTGTTACACAAGAGATCAGGATAGACCAGGAGTCCCTTGGTGTTATTATCACAACCCCTCTCTTCAGGAGAGCAAAAGGACCCTGAGGTCTTATAACTTGAAGTCAAGGTATGAAAAAAGGAATGGAGGTACAAAAGCAGAGGACCAATAAGGGCTCCATCCACTCTTAAATTCTGTGTTGGTTGTAGCAATACAGGCAAATCTCCTTGAAACTTAGACTGTGGAAATGCATCTCATTCCCACCCTTATTATTCATACCTGCTTGGAGGCAAGATGCAAAGCATACATTAAAATGTACAACTTTGAAAATGAACACTTACAGCCATTTTAGACCCAAACCAGCTCCTAGCCAAGATCAAGGAGGCATAAAAGTGGTTTAAAGAAACCAACTGTTCACTTAACATAAAGGATTCAACTGTTGGCATTTGTTTCTTAAACTAACATTTGTACAGACATTTTTTTTTGTTCCATGTAAAATGTGACAAATTTTAAATGCAGACCACCACAACTCATGCTCAAGCCTGAACCATTGCCACTTCTTCTACAATAGAAGTGAACACTTTTCATTTTTGGATACTCAATCAAACACCAATAGAAAAACAGAGAAAGTTGGGGTCAGGGCCTCTTTCTGTTGCAAACACCCCAAGAATAATTTTTTTGCTCTTCCACCACAATAGGCACGATCAAAAATTTCTACAACAGCCTCAGGGAACATCTCCTCCTTTCCTTTTAGTGGGAATGGAGCTCCTTCTGTACTTGCAAATTATTTTAGAAGCATTTAATTTGTGGTATAATTTCAATTTTTCATGAGTACACCTTTCAAAGTCAGATTCTGTAAAGTTTTGCAAGAAATAACTATGCCTCTGAGATTTATGATTAAGCCAAGGCCCACAGAAATTAAATGAGATAGATAACCAGCATAATGCTAGTTCATGGCTGAGCTAATACTGGAACTTGAGAGTCCTGCTTCTGAGTTCTCTGATGTTAGATTGTATGGATTTGAAAAGATAGACATCTTGGACTCCCAGAGGAAAGTGCTCCAGACGAAATAAATCACTGCCAGAAGTGGGTGAGATTCTACTGAAGTCATGCCAGGGGTGAGTTGAGCAATTCATCTTCAAAGAAGTTCATTGCATCTTATCTCCAGGAAGATATTAATGATATTAATGGCACATTTACGCAATGTAGGTTTCAACATGCAAATTATCTTTATTAAGACATTTCTTTTCGTTGTTTGCACTTGCTTTCAGACTGAACTATAAAGGATTTGTCACTAGCCCTACAACCTATCCCACTTCTGTTGAAACCAAAGATGAAACTCCCACTGGCTGCATTAGGACACTACTGAACTGTGTATACCTGGACAAAACCTGGAACAACATACCTGGTGGTAGAGGTGTGCTTACAAATTGAGAAAGCAAGTAAACAGATAAATATTTGCATTATTGTCATCAGGGTTGGTAAAAAGCAGGCTAATTGTCATTCTTCATTTAAGGACCGCTGTGTACCTCTTTGCTGCTGGGATACAAGTTATCCTGCCTATCATGCCGTAAGGCATTCCCTGTGTTTACATCCAGGACGTTTCACCAGCAAATAAGGAATACACATCTCTTCAGAGCAAACTTCTGTACTCTCAAGGTGCTTACAACCAAATATAAGCAAGTTTGAAGAGCTCATAAATAGCTACAGACTCATGTCAGACAGGAACGAGATGAGTAATAACAGTTTGGTAATGGCCAACCATGAAAGCATGTGAGCAATTAAATTGCACTTCTATTGAGTTCTTGATTTCCCAATCCTGATGTTCAAGGGAGGAGAGAGTCTGTGAGTGGTGGAGCATGTTGCAGAGGGCCCTTTACACCCAGTCATCCCTGCTCCTCTTCCCCAAATTCCTCAGAGGTGGTAGCCCATAGGCTACACTGGCCTGTGGACCCTGTTGTGATAGCACCATCAGAAGACTCGGTAACTGTGCTACTGTCTATATTCATAACATATAGCAATAAAAATAGAAAATAGCTACAGAAAGGCATTCTGTTTTACACTCTGTGAGTGAAATGTTAGCTCCTATCCACTGCTTGGGTCTCTCTGTGCCCCTCATGGAAAAAGGAAAATCCATGGGGCATATCTGGTATGACCTGAGGAATTCGTATGAACTTCACCCCTTCCTTTTCCTTCCAAATAGCTCCACTCATCACAGGCAGCTTGCTCCCATTTCACACACAAGGATGTTCAGAGGAAAATTCTGCTTCCCACATACCCATCAGCGCAGTCATCAACCGGCCACTCACTCTGACCACATCAGCTCCCTCCAGATCGGAGAGAGTAGAGACCAAAGTGAAAGCAGCAGCAGCGGTCTGCCCCTTGATTCACAATGCAGGCAACCTCTGCAAAATGCTCCTTTAAAAACATCTCAAGGAGTTTACCACACTTCCATGATGAGCAGAGAGCTCCTTCACGTCAGACAATTACTACCAAATGTACTTTTTCTGTCTGTAATGTGATGGGGAACAGATAAACAGCGGGCTGAAGGGGATATTTTTAGTAACTTGATAGCTTTGAGATCACTGAATGATCTGCCAGGAGCAAGCCGTGCACACGTGTGGTTATAACTGGAGTAGCTGCAATTATTCCAATGGGAAAAACAGTGCCGCAGCTCGCCTGTACGTGGGGTGTTTATCTGTGTGTGCCTGTGTCCAAGAGAGGAAGAGCGGTGCGAGGGTCAGCGGTGCGAGGGTCAGCGCCTTGGCTGCCTCCTTCATGGTCCGCACCCCTGCTCTCCCTTTTCCTCCTCGAGCATCCCATGCACACAGCCCCTTACCACGGCAAGGCAACAGAGGTGCGAGTACGTCCCTTTGGCCAGGTGTTTGTTGTAACCCTCCACAGGGTTTGTTGTAACCCTCTACAGGTACATTCGTGCTCCTTGTTGCTGCAAGGCCAGGCAGCGGTGCAAAGGGAAGAGGCTGGAGAAAGGGAGGTCAGAGCTCCCAGGGTGGCAGCCAGTGGATGGGATCAAGATAAAGGGCTTCTGCACTGCTGTTAATTCCTCCCACGGCAGGAAGAGAAGGGTGCTGTTTCACACAAGTTAATTGCAACTTTGTCCAGACCAAAAATAAAGAGGCAGGAGAGGAGTTGTGAGATATCCTCTGGACACAGAGACCATGCAACTGCTTGGCGCAGTTGTCTATACTAGCAAAGACACAAAAAGGGACAGAGCATCTCTCTCCTACTCTGGACGGTTATTCACTAGCTATTCTCTGGAGCTTAAGTAGTACTGCCCCCAGAAAATCATAGAATCATAGAATAGCTTGGGTTGGAAGGGACCTTCAAAGGTCATCTAGTTCAACCCCCTGCAAGGAGCAGGGACATCTCCAACCAGATCAGGTTGCTCAGAGCCCCATCCAACCTGGCCTTGAACGTTTCCAGGGATGGGGCATCCACCACCTCTCTGGGCCAACCTGTTCCAGTGTTTCACCACTCCCATTATAAAAAAATTTCTTCCTGATGTCTAATCTGAATCTACCTCTATTTTAAAAC
The DNA here is from genome assembly GCA_009806455.1 of Tetrax tetrax. Classification (NCBI taxonomy): domain Eukaryota; kingdom Metazoa; phylum Chordata; class Aves; order Otidiformes; family Otididae; genus Tetrax; species Tetrax tetrax. The sequence goes on along the minus strand of WHYT01017116.1, from coordinate 17,767 downwards.
CATAACCCCTTGTCGTATCACTACAGGCCCTGCTAAAGAGTTTCTCCCCATCTTTCCTATAAGCCTCCTGGAAGGCTGCTAGAAGGTCTCCCCGGAGCCTCCTCTTCTCCAGGCTGAACAGCCCCAACTCTCTCAGCCTGTCCTCACAGGGGAGGTACTCCAGCCCTCTGATCAGCTTCATGGTCCTCCTCTGGACTCATTCCAACAGGTCCACATCCTGGACACAGAGATGTTTTACACCACCCCAACTGATGTTTTACACCACCCCAACTGTAACACTCCTACTTCTTGTACCAAGCACAGAAATGGGAGAGGAAAGAAATGAGCCAGAATTCAGCTGGTTAGTCTTTTTTCTTTCCCTCTTCTCTTCTCTTCTCTTCTCTTCTCTTCTCTTCTCTTCTCTTCTCTTCTCTTCTCTTCTCTTCTCTTCTCTTCTCTTCTCTTCTCTTCTCTTCTTTCTCTTCTCTTCTGTCTTCTCTTCTCTTCTCTTCTCTTCTCTTGCTCTTTTTATTACATAAAACTGTAAGTTAGTCACTGCTCTGAGAAACTCGGAGCTTCTCTCCAAGAAGCCACAGGTAGAGTTTTCTCAGCAAATAAGCAGTTTTCCTACAGAACCTGGCAGCTTTTAAGTAGCCCAGAGAACACCTTACAGCTGCAGACAGAATTGTCTGGGAAGACTGCAGTTTAAATCAGGCAGTCAGCAAGGTGGCTGTCTGCGTACGGACTTGAAAAGCCTGTGCTTGGATAATGTGCTATCCAGATGTTTCAAAGACTTTTGCACATAGAAAATAGACACATTTTATACATATATGAAAACTGTATATGTACATACACCACTTATACAAATACATGTTTATAACGTACATTTTAAATTGCTAAATAGATGGAAACAACAGAAAGAATTCAAAACTTTCTGCAGTTGATTGAGAATACCCGGAGATGATGTATATACAGGTTGCCTGTTATAGGCTGTGAAATCTCCCACCCTGGAGATATTCAAAAGCCATCTGGACATGGTCTTGGGCAACCGGCTCTGGGTGGCCCTGCTTGAGTAGGGGGATTGGACCAGGTAACCTCCAGAGGTCCCTTCCAACCTCAGCCATGCTGTGATTCTGCGACATATCTTATTTAAAGCCATATTAGTGCCGTTCTATCAGGCGGTGAACTCCCTACCCTAAGTTACCTTTGATGGTGTGCATGCATTGCTTTTAGTCCATGAAGTTATCCACATATGTGTACTTTTTTTCCCACTGCTGGGGAAACTGAGGCCCTGAGAAACCAAGTGATGTGCATGAGCCTTGCAATACAAGCCAGAGCAGCGGCTTGCCCCTGGCCTCTGTTACACACTGGCTGCCAAGACTAGAAATGGTAACTCTCCGAGACTTCTTGTTGCTTAATTTTTTTCCTCCTCCTTATTTGCAGACTACTTGGGAAAACACAGGCTTCTGTGTTTTTTTGGAGCCAACTGCATCCTCAGTGGCCATGATGACACCATGATTATGCCATTGCTTGAAAGTGCATCGAAGTGGTATCCTTTTGCTAAAAGATGTTGGTTAGCCTCTTTGGAAAGAAGCTTTGATAAAATGCACTTCTGCTTGAACATACAAGTGCTTTTGAGAGCCAGGACCCTGAGTCTAAAATTCAGTGAATGCTTTGAACAAGAGTTAGCTTTGTAACAAACAAAGAAAAAATGCCTGCACATGAGTATGTCTGACCTCCAAGACTGTGATGTCTGCAATTTGAGATCAAGATTGAAAGTAATTACTCTAACATCACACTGAGAAATAAACAATCCTAGCACAAGATGGAGACGGGATACAAGCTGGCCAAAGGACCACTACAAAAGCCCAGGGGCACTGTGAGACAGGGTCATACTTTCAGCTTGTGTTTGGCCATTTGTGTATTTAAGGCACATTACAAGAGACCCATTACCAAATACAAACATGGAACAAAGCCATGAATGAAAATTTCCATTCTCCTCCCTCAAGGCAACACTCAGGGTCCACCCAGTCCAGCTGACCACTCAGGTCAGCTGTGGGCAGAAGGGCAGGAGGGCTTCCTCCTGTCCTCTCCTCGCTGAGGAATGGCTCCCTCTTTAACAGAGCTGTCTGGAATAGGTTCAGTTTCCCACTCTTTGTCTCTCCCCTGTGTGTTTCCCCTGCTGCAGAAGTTTGCCAAGTGGAAGGAAAACTATGGGCAGTGCTCTGCAAGGGATGAAAATCTCATTTCCCCAAGGATTTTATTAACCTGTAGAAGCACTGGCCCCAAGGGGACTGCAAGAAGAATAGAAACACAGAAAGTAGCTCCCAGGTGCATTAGCTGCTACTTCAGACTCTCACACAAGCTTGGCAGGTCACATGAATCCATTTTTCAGTTTGGAAATGAAATCTGCTTTTTTTTTTTTTCTTTGATATTTTATAAAAATTTGCCAGAACTTCCATTTTCTCTGAGAAATTAATCAAAACCAAAGTTTAATTTCACTCTGAGAAGATATAAGCAGCCATGAACAACATTATACATGTGTTCAAATTTTTCCAGAAGTTTTCTTTTGTCTACAGCGATGGAAACCACCATTAGTCTGACTGGTTGCACAATGCTGCAGAGCAAGAAGATATATGGAGGGCATTTCTGCCCAGACTGCAACAGATTTTCAATCCACTGGTTTGGCTGTGTGGGCCTGTGGGTTTTTTTAAGTCACAACATCAGAAAGCCACTGTGCAAACAATAGAACGCATAAACAACACTTAGGAAGGCATTTTTACCACACTCATTTTCATGGTATTTGAGTGCAGTGAATGAATGAAATTGGCAGCGCTGGAGAGGGTTAGGATGGCTGCTCGTACGTACGCCGGATGAAAAAATACCTTTGGCCCCCGTTTGCCCTGCTTCCAGACGAATGCTGTCGGCGTGCAAGAAGCACTGGTGGTTCCAGCTGGCCCTGCCAACAGCCTCATCCCAGGCCTGATCCAACCCTCGCTACAGTCAACGGCAAGGCCCCCGCCGAGCTCACGGAGAGCCGGACCCGGCCCAACAGCTCTGGTTGCAGCAACAGCACCGTGAAATTGGCCGTGCTCATAGTAAAGCAATTCTACACAGAGAAGTCTCTCTTTGGCTCTGAGCAATCACATCACAAGTACATTTGAAATGTCAGAAACAAGTGGAGAAACAAGGAGAGAACTTATTTTATGGAAAGCCATTTGCTTTGCTGGAGTTCTTTATGTCTTTCTTTGATTTCTCTGTCTGGGATGGCCCGAGCTCTGCAGGGTCTACTCTTCATGTTGTTTTATACCTTTATTCCCACCTACTTTTCAAACTGTTCCAGAAAAACTAAAAAATGTGCTTCAGATAGATAACTACATTTTTGTGAAACCAGCAAGTCTATTCTAGCAGATGGGCTCTGTGTGTGTGTGTGTGCATGCAGGTCTCTGCGTGTATCTGAAAAAAAAAATCGAGGGAAAAGAGCCTATCTTGACAATGGCCACACGACTTTCACTTCTACTGTGTTTGGTCTGTATTTTCTATACTTGTTACCAGGTAGCAGAGCTTCAACAGATGTATTGTGTCTCAGATGACTAAAATAAATTCATTTCCAAAATATACTTCTCAGACTAGTTATCTACCTACACAAGGAAGAGAAACAAAGGACAGACCTCTATGGTCACCTGTACCATCTCAGAGCCACAGTTTGCAGGTCAGCATTACCACAGGTACACGCTTAGGAAAACTAAAGTCATATTCAGCACCCCTTAAATTAATAATAAAATCCCACTGGCTTCAGTGGCTGCATTGAAGATCAAGCCTCTAGTATGGGAAGGCGAAATATTCTGCACAATTTGGGAGCCAAACATCTAGAAAATATTGACAAAGGCTCTGTCAGTTACCTTTTTTTAACAAAGAATAAGGGAAAAATCAGCATCTTAAACACCTTATCCTAAAAATCTAAAAATTATAGGTGCAGTCACTGATAAACCCTGCTCAACCCCATGAACTATAGCATTCTCAGTCCAAACTAAAAGGAGAAACAAACTGATTGCCATTTGCTTTACATCGTAAAACAGTTTAACTTCTCTCTCAAAGAGCTGAAGCCAAAATAAGAAGTCACAGAGTGCATATTTCCATGTATCAGACAGGCTCCAGGCTGGTCTTGTGGATTCTACCTCAAGTTGGACACATAGGAAAACTCCTCTTCAAATCTTCACTTAACTTTTGATGAATTTGTCACAGACAATTCTCAAACAGAAATCTGACAGATGTTTGATTTTTTGTGAATTAAGTCACTCCACTCCTTTCCAATAGATCTTTACATCCCGCTTCTTTGACTTATTCAAGAGAATATATTGGCTTTTTTGAAAACATAATATAGCCATTAGCAAATCACAGTTGTGGCACTGCCAAAGCATTACCAAGTCAAAGAGTGCTGCCCCATCCCATTCTTCTCCATAGCATAAAGTGTCCCACATGCTTGCTGCCTCCATTCTTTCCCATCCTCTCTCTCTTTTAAACATCTTTCATCACCAGATTGGCACTGGCAGCCAGCCAACCAGCCAGCACTTTAGCTAGACAAGTGCTATGCTGATATGCCTAGACCTTTGAAGTGTCACACAACAAGTCCAACAAGTTAGTTTTCTTCCTGTTTTAATACTTTTTGCAAAGGGCCCCAGCCACAAAGTACATTTCCCATCAGTTTTGTTTTTTTTTTTTTCAAAACAGCTCCTTTCTGTGCAAATTTTTGCTGACAACTTCCTTTTTGAAACGCTTTGACCCCTACCAGATTTTTGAGAATATGGCCAAGAGATGCCTTTGTAAATGATTTCACATTATACCTACATTAGCTATATACCCTGCCCCAGGAGCCCAAGTTCAGAAAGTCATGGTTGGACAGGTTAATAAAATTTTTAATGAGCACTGATGTGACATGCTGCTTAGATCAAAGTGCAAAAAGCTGTTATTTGTCACTGCTTCCCATTACAGCACATCCTGAACATAGTAATGAAACAAGTAGGCCTGGGCATACTTAAAAAAAAAATACAGTGCATCAGGCTGAAAAAACCCATATCCTTAAAATAACACAAAATATATAAAAAAGACAAGTAAAAGACAAAGTATAGTCTATGTTGTTTTTGGAAAGTTCTGTGTCTGAGCCCATTGGGTATTGATTTCATTTTACTTCATTACCACATCTGAAGCTGCACTGATAGTAAATCACAAGTGGAGTCTAATTTACCAAGTTGGCCAACAGAGCAGTAAAGTCATTGCCCTTTCCTCTTACGAAAAGCTGCTAGTGATGCTGCTGTGGGGGGCTGTCAATTCCCAGGGAGAAACCATGAGCTCCCGGGATAATTGATTTTTGGGATAAATGACTGTTTGCAGGCAATTCTCAGTCTCATCTTTTTGCAGATAATTACACTGCATGATCTGGGGATGGTAAAGCAGGTTATGTCTGTAGAAAACACCTCTCCTTTCGTATGTTGCTAGTTTTATACAATTATACTTCAAAACATCCAGTTCATTACTGCTCACGGTGATGCTGGCCTACCTTTTACATTCAGGTAAATAGTAGGTGACTTACATTATGAGCTGTCCTACTCTCCATATTATCCATACGCCTGGCAAACAGGCGTGAGACTCTTCAAGCTGGCTTCTCCCAACGGGCAGGAACCCTTCGTAATAATCTGGTGCTCAGGGCCAACAACAGGCCAAGCCCACATGCACTGCCTTTGACTTCTCCTTATATCACTTGTTGCACGCCCAGTGTTATCTCACTGATCGCCCCAGCAGGAACTTCTCTGAGGAGCGACAATCGTCACACATGGAGCTGAAGTACATCGGTGGTCCCAGGACTCCGAAATACAGATGCTTGCACTGTATTTAAGTGAGTACGGTTGTATTCTTTGCGAAGTGGATGTGTTTAGCTTACAGAACCTGCAGGTAAAGAAAAACTCCTTCGGTGTCTCTGTCGCTGTAGGATTGTTACAAGTGGCGAAATCAGAATTTTACCCTGGATTAGTCCTGAAAATAGCCAAGAGGATACACAAGGTTTCCCAAATTTCCCAAGGCTTTTCCAAAGGCACTGCATCTACAGCAAGAATCACCCTCTCCTCCCTCCGCACACACCTCTGTGGCAACTACAGGAACGGGCTGAAGATGAGCAAGCAGCACTGGGAAAGGGCATTTTTACAGCCTTAGCCAGTGTTACTCGTTCATGTTCGTGGGCACCGTTTCTCGAAGGATGTTGCTTTGCTCTGAGCATCTCTCTCCAGGGTCACCGAGAGTATGTTTGACCACTACAGGCTTGTACAGACCGCCACCAAGTGCTCTGGAAACCATCCTTTCTGGCTTCAAAAACATCTGTGTGAAGGCACAAGCGTAACCCTGAGAATCCAAGGCACGGGAGCGCTAATTCTGACTCACTGCTTACTTGTTTCTGTTTCCTCCCCTATGTAAGTGAGGAAGATTAAATTTATTCTTCCTTCTCAAGGGAGCTGGAAGGGAATCATCATTGTTTGTCTTTCTTTTTAAGCATGCAGCGTGTAAACACTTTAGCTCAGTTAAGCCGTTCAAAACTCAGTTATGCTGGTTTTCTCAAAATTTCCTCCAATTTGTTACACATTCTTCGCCATGAGGCCCTTACAGCTGAGCCCACGAGCCCAAACACAGACTAGAAAACATGATGCCCCTGTCCAGAGGACACTATTAAAAAAAAAAAAGCCTCATATTTAAAATTCAGGCATGCGAGTCACTCACATGTACAACACAAAGCGCCTGTGTAAGTGTTTGCATGGCCAAGGCCTAAGCCCGGACTAAAAAGCAAAACTGACGAACCAGGGCACGGGAGGAAAACCTGCAAGAGAGCGCAGCACCAAAAAGGCAACCTTGACCTCTACGTCCAGCTTTTTAAATGCCCAGTTTTAGGTGGAAAGCCGCAACCACGCGAAGGTTTATTTTCGGGCCAAAGGGTGCACGGCCACTTTTCCTCTCCAGCCCCCCGGGCCCGCAGCCCCGCCCGCCTGTCCCGCAGCCGAGGAAGGGCCGGCCACCTCCACGCCCCCTCCCACGCGTCCTCCAGGCCCCTGTGGCCATATCCTC
>WHYT01017116.1:0-10661 GCA_009806455.1 Tetrax tetrax | reverse complement strand
CCCCACCTCCCGACCCCTCCTCCTCCTCCTCCTGGAAGGGGAAATATGAAGCGGAGCTGCCGTTGCGTTCCGTGGAGATGGTGCGGGAGGCGGCGGTGGAGCAGCAGGGAGTGCGCATCCTCGGGCGCTGAGTGGGGGAGCCCGAGTTTTGCCGAGGCGACGGCGGTAGCAGCGTGCGGGGCGGGAGCCCTGAGGAGCGGGAGCGGCGGCAGCCTCCGGTCTCAGAGGGTACCCGGCGGCCCCCGGCCCCGCCAGCCGCCTGCCCCCCAGCGCCGGGCCGTGGACTGCCCGCGGCGGCGCTGAGGCGCGGGCGGCGCGGCGGGAGGCAGCGGTGCCCGGAGCGAAGGCGCGGGGAAGAGGACGCTGCGAGGCAGGGGAGATGCCCGCCCGGTACGGCGGCCTGATGCGATACCTGTTCCCAGCCCTGCTGCTGCACGGTGAGTGCGGGGACCAGGGTGGGAGGCAGTCCCGTAACCTCGTGGGTGGGGGGAGAGGGTGGCGGATGGGTGCGCTCGCCCGTCCTGGGTGTGGGCTGCTCGGGCCGGGAGTGGGGGTGGGACTGGCGGAGGAGGGGTCCCTTATGGATGCCGAAGCGGCCAGAGACCTCGTTGGTTCTGCCTGAACCCCCGTGTTAGCGGCGGGCAGCCGGTGCGGGCAAAATCACGCAGAAAAACGCCCCGCTCCGAAGTTCGGGTCGGCGGTGTTGTCCTTGCGCGCCGGGACCTGCGTGGACGGAGCAGCTGGTGTGGGCACCTCACGGAAAGATGCTTTACGCGCCTCTGGGCAAAGGGCTGGCTCTACCAAACCCCGGGGAGCTTGGGCGAGACGTCCCACGGGACCCACGTTCCACCTGCAGGCAAAGAAGAGGGGTTTAGTGTGGAGGTGTTCCCTGGGAAGCCTTAGGCAGCGAAGTTTGCCAGCACCGGGTTGTGTACCCAACGGAAAATGTTTTGCCGTGGAGCGCGGAGACTCCGGGTGTCATTATGCACCATCCTGCCTCGGTGCTCTCAGCTTAGCCCTGCAGTGACATTTCTCTGAAACTGCACAGTAGACAAGATTTTAGTGAGAAAAGCCAGTGTATTTAAACTTAAACTTACAAGTTCGGCTTGTAAATCCATATTGAGGCACTTAAACAGATAACCCATCTTTCCAGAAAGCCAGCGTTCTTCAAGAGCAACTTGTGAAAAGGAGGCTGTTGAATGAGCTGTTTGGGTACATCTAACATTTGGCAGCCAGATTTGAAAAATCCGGGTGCAGTATTGCTCTGAAAGAGTGATTCAGCCTACTCGGTTACAGCATCATTTGGAAGAGTGTTCCTAATTCTGAAGTACTCTGTAGCATCCAGCCTTCTTCAGCGAAATTTCTTAGGACCTCAAGCTTACTTGTAAAAAGAGGGATTTTTTTTTTTTTTTTTTTCTTTGATGCGAGTGACCTACATGGATTCAGTGTGAGATCTGTGAGCTGCGGATTTCAAAGCTGTTCCTGGGGTTGATCTTGTGGAGCAGGGATTGTCCCTTGCTGTGTTTGTACAAGTGCTGAGCACACAGATGGTATTCAATAAATAATAAAGAGCATGGGCTTCTGATTGTGTATTTTCGTTTGAGAAAGAAAGAGCAGGAGACCCTGTTCCCCAGGAGAGGGTTTTAGACCCTTCTTGCAGCTCAGCTGTGAAACCAGAGAGTGTAGAAACAAGTTTAGCTGAGCCAGACCTGCCGGGATGCCGGAGGTGTTCTTTAAAACTCTGTGATCTGAGACGTAAAAGTCAAAATGGGAGGTTTGAAGTTAGAGGGTAAAGAGAGGAGGTGTAATTACAGGGTTGGACTCCCGGGCTCATCTGCTTGGAATTACAGAGCAGAGCTGAACCCTGGCTGGAGCAGGAAACAAATCAGGGCCAGTGATCAGATCAAAACAGCAGCTGCCATAAGAGGATGAAGGAGGAAAATAATTTTTTTTTACCATATGGAGTTATAGTTTACCAAATAACGTAGACGTAAGTTCTTGTAGAAAGATACAACTCAGCAACTTGTATATAAAGATACACCCCTCGGTTACGTAGCAGTGCACAGTTTGGATCTGAGCTGCAAGCGCTGGGCAACTACTGCCCTCTTACAAACTTGAAAATGACATCGGTGGCACATAATGCACTGCAGTGTAGCCTATCTATATGTATTTACCCTGTGAGCTTTAACTTGGCCCAGAGCTTTTCCCTCTGTGCCACAGAGTCAATAGGAACATCTGTCGGTCAGCAGCTACCCGAAATTTGTAATATATAAGAATAACCAGCCATCCCAGGGGATCACAGAGTTAACCCGTGCTGTAAGAAGCTTGTTTTCTTTTGCATTTCTATTGCACGTGGCAATTTAAGGGTTAAAGGCAAGTGAGTGAGTGTGGGTGGGTGGGTGGTTGAGGATTTTTAGGGCTTAAAGCTTTAGAACAGAAGTTAAAATGTCCTGTAAGGCTAAAGTTTCTGCTTTCATTTGCATTAAGAAATGCCTACTTTAACATCACCGAATTAAAATTTGGAAAAAGTTGTCTTCATTAATCAAAATAAAACCTGTACAATGTCCAAAAAAAAAAAAAGTTTGCAGCTGGAAGCTGTCCATTATCACTGTTTTCTTTGCTTAGACAAAAAGCCACAGAAGTTTCAGATGTCAAATACTAAGTTCATTCAGCTCCAAGAAAACCTGATTAATAAGAGCTACATTCAAGTGGATTCAAAACAAATTTGGCTGATTTATTTTGTGAATGTAAACCTTTTTTTACAAATACAGATGCTAAGAAGAAACGTTAGCATATTCCTTATTACGTTACTGCTAACGAATTAGAAGCTTTAGGTAACTAAACGATTTGTTGATAAAATCATGGAAATTGCACTAATCAAGATGATGAAGACAGGACTGCTAGGCTTTTCAGAGCAAAACTGTTTATGCTTTTAAAAGTTCTCTGGCAATATTGCTTAAATAAAACACATAGAAGCATTTTATTTCAAACCTGTCCATGAAAATAATAAGTAAACGTATCAGAAGATATAAATACCCTTATTCATCAAATGAGCTAATATTGCCCTCTGTGCTATAGGCATGTGTGATCTGTTCCCTCAGTAAAATACTGCATTTGGAAGTCTGGAAGACAGTAAAGAGAGAAAGAGGGAAAGACACTGCTTAGTGTAAAACTTGTAGAGTTTGCAGGAAGAGCTAGAAGGATTCGATTTTATTCACACTTTTGTCAGCGTAAATTGGATTTCACTCATCTCTGTACCTTGGCTGTGGGCTAGCAGTGGTACGATGTAGGTGTTGTGAACGGTAAGGACAATTTTTGTTCTCTGTGGGGTGTCCATAGGAGGTGGGCTGCCAGGCAAGGATGCCCAAAACTAACCTCAATGATACTGAAGGAAAACACCTTCAGCTACTAAGGGCAAGGCTAGGATTTTATTGCTGATGCGACGCTTTAAGCAGGGCAGATAGAGGGTAGGATTATATGTAGCAAGCTTGTTTGGCATTGCCTTTACTCAGACACAAGTCCCATTGGCCCTGGGGGCATTCCCACCTGGATGAATCCTGGTGTGGAGGACAGGGCAGAGGTCTGCAGGCAGATGTCTCTGGCAGAGAGCAGATGTTTCCTTCAAAGAGGGTGAAAGCAAACTACCATTGATAGGATATTGAATTGCCCAGTGCTGCACCCACTCATGCCAGTGGCAGAGTTCCTGGTGCCCCGAGGGGTGGTGGGCTTTAACCCTTCAAGGCTTCATAAAGCAGAAGTGTTTCACCTTGCAGCAGTTGTCCCAATTAAGAACCAAACTTGAGCTTAACAGAGGTTATTGGTTGCATAACCAGTTGGTTCTCAGACCTCTTCCAAGATGGGGTATTGAGTAAGGACCGAGCTGGGGGATGACAGAGGACCTCAATGCTGGGCCAGTCAGCCTTGGAGGAGTTTCCTTTTAGCTGTCCCACCTAAACACACTTTAGATCTCTATTCATGATCTTCCACACTCCCAAATGTTCATTTTGCATCTCTTTGAAAGCTGTACCTGGAAACTCTGTATGCACAAGAAAAGCCACAGATACATGTGAAAGGAAGTCATTGTCCTGTCTGCTTCCATGGCCATAAAACCCAGCTTTCCTCTCCCAACCCTTTTGTTTGTAGTAGCTAATTTAGGTCCCAGTCCTGCAAGGCCTCTTTGAAGTTTCAAGTGCAGGGAAAACACTGGTAAACACAGACCGCGGCTTGGTAACAGGACATTATATTCTCCATGGCAATTACGTAAGTTTGTACCGGAGCTAAAAGCCTGTCATGGGCGTTATCTGACACTATCCCACCCCAAGAAAGAGCGTAATCCAAATGTCTCTTTATTTAATTGTGCAGGGCAACTGCCCAGATAAGGAGAGCTATAAACTTAATCCCGCCAATTATTCTTTATCTGTTGTAAGGTTTTTCGAGTTTTCAAACGAGTTCTGACTTGAAAAGAGCTTGCTGCAGAAATAAAGCACGAATGTTAAAATGTTTCTATCGGCCATCACATACTTTGAACTTGTACTATCACTCAAGGTTGTTTTAATTTGTAATAAAATGGTGCTCTTCTGGATTTACATTGCTCTAAATGAAAGAAAAAGTGAAGTGGTTCCTGCTGAGCAATCCCACTCCGGTTTTGAATCCTATTTTCAGGTAACATTTATTCTCCCATTTGGCAAAGGGTGACCCTGCTAAACACCCGGTAGCTTGAGTCTGGTTTGAAGTGCTGCACTTGGACATGTTTGAAGCTACGGTTTAGGTTCTGGTAGACGTGTTCATTAAACTGATTAAATCTAAACAGTTTAAGATTATTTGAGTTTTACCTTTGCAATGTGGCATAGCTGAGACCAGAATTTGGCCAGGTGTTTGGGCAGAAATTGAATTACAAGAATTTGTGTTCAAGCACAACTCTACTTATTATCTGTTTTGCAATTGTACGTTATTTGCATACTATTTTTCAGAAAACTGCAACTTTTATTCTAGGAGCTCACCATTTTTTGCAGAAATGTTGGTGGAGAGCTGTATCATAGCCATTTTTGAAACACGTTTGGGTAACGGGCTGCCAACGGGTTGCCCTTTTAAGGTTTCTGTTTTACTTGCAGCTATGCGCAGAGATCTTTGAAGAACTTGAAAGTAACCTATCTTCCCTTAACAATTACTTTTATCTTGAATGGTTGTTCCCACATCAGATACAGGTTTATAGGTTGAACCCGAGCGCCTGAGGTCCTCTGCCTAGTGCAGGGCGTGCTCCTATCCATGTCTTACTGGAGTGGCAGCTGTGTGGACCCAAATTTCCCACCCAGATGGATGTTGCATCTGCTCTTGTCAAGCGTGGTCTGTGAGGGCCTGGGCAGGCATCCCCAACTAGCTGTAGCACCTCTTACACTGTTTTCCATTAGTTTGGTGCTAAAGTTGTGATCTATGCTGCTAGGTCTTGAGTATGAGAGACAAGTTGCCTATCAGCTTATCAGAAAAAGTATTTGTTTTGTGTTTTTTTTCTAGCTGGCGTTTCTGATAGATTCTGGAATTTTCCTTTTCCTTTTGGACTTGCTCCTTTGCATAAACCACCACCATGGGGTGGGTGATACAATCTTATGACCTCTGGTTGTGGTGTAGCTAAAGTGAAAGGCAGCCAGAGGCTTCAGAGAATAATTGCTATTAGTCTCATGCAAAGATTCTTTTTCTTTTAAGTCTGTCTGACTTCTGGGTGATAACATGGTGGGTTTTTTCTTATTTATTTATTTATTTATTTTTAACAAGTGGGTGAGGTTGCTTTGTAACACACAAAAATTTAGAAGTCGGTCAGCAAGAGTCTGAGATACTCTCAGTTGAATCTGAGGTACTTGCACGGCTTGTCGTGGAGGTACGGAAACCTTCCATCTGTCAGTGCTGTAGAGAACAGCAGACTTGGATCTCTTTGAATGAAAGTAGTGGCTCTAACTATGTTGCAATTGCATCTAGGCTCCAAGGTGGGCTTTTGAAGAGCCATGAAATTCTGTTCTCAGTTTCATGCAAGTACATTTTAACTTTGAGCCTTCCGGTGATGTCCCATCTACCATGGCCAAATGGATCTTTTAAAATTAGTAAGGTCTGCAGGACCTCAGTTTTTCCGAACACCTTGCTGTTCACTGCCAAGGGTAGAGGAGGGGGACACTGCACCTCTCAGCATCTGCTGCATGGAAAAGCATAGGAAGACGGTGTCCAGTTTACTGCCCTATGTGGGAAGCGTATTGCCGGTCTTGGTGTTTGATCTTCAGATGGTGCAAGGGGAAGCTACGGCTCCTTTGTACAGTAGCCATATGTACAGGCATATGTCAGTGAGTATGAAAGCACTGAAATGATTACTCGGTGAGGAAGGAGCCTGTGCTAAATTGTTTCCTTGCCCCAACAACACAAACAAAGGTAGAGGTCCCATCAATGCCTTTCAATTTTAGACCATAATTAATATTCTGATATTTACATCCTATTTATGCGATGTTGCCTAGCACGTGTGTGTTCTCTACATCCCTTCCTCTGTCTCTGCAGCCTTCGTTACATTCTTGTGCCTGTCCTGATTACCTAAACTTGTTCCTGCACTCATTTGTCACAGTTGGACAGATAATAGTCTCAAACAAATACCCTCTCCGCAGGTACAGATCTCTAGAGCTATCGGTGCAGATCTCCCTTCTGTACATGGGTTTCAGTTCATCGTTTGCAAGTTGCAGACAGACCTACATACATGTGACAGGGAGAGCTGGGACTCCATTGCTTGTGAGCTATATCAAAGAAAAGACACAGTGTAATACCACATAAAGTCTAAATCCTTTTCAAAACCCCCTTCTTTTCATTATTTCCTCCAGGCAAAAATTTGGGCATGTATAATGTGGTTACTGCATTTTCTCCTTTGATATGTGCACACACAAGACGGTATGCTCCCACAGAAGGATTTTTGCTTGGAGAAATTCAATGCCCAAGTATGTTTAAATTAATAAATCATTCATTTTTAAGTGTGTCTGTATTCCTCAATCATATGACATGAGCTAGGCAAAATACAACTTCTGAAAAGCAAATAGTATAATAAATATGCCTTGGAAACAGTCACTTGAACCATTTCAAAACCTCCTTTTGATGGTAGATTTCAAATGCTTAACAACTTCAAGTGGAAGTGTAAATTTTCAAAGATTTTTCGTTGTGAGATAATTTGCCTGCAGGAGACATCCTGACAGCTATGTTTCTGTTGGAAGTTAGTACTGATGGCTGCAGCCTCTGCTGGGTACCTTGCAGGAAGTGTCGCTTCTGACCCAAAAGATGCTCTGAGCCCACGGACAGGAGCGCTCGCTCTGTTTCAGAATTAGGTGCTGCAGTAACATGGGCTTATAAGCATATGGAGACAGGTGTTAGAAGGCAAGCTCACAGTCACCAGCTGTGATTCATAACGACAAACATAAATATACTGGTAAGCTTACCTGTACCTGTCTGAACTTATTCTCCTGGCAGCGTGAAGGCCTGTGATATCTGCTACATACCTACAAGGTTCCAGATAAACCAAATGAGCCCAAGTTTTTGAGAGTGTCAAGGGCTGCTCCGGGTGAGGTGAGCTGGAGACACAGCCCAGCACAGAGCTGCTGTACAGAGATGCTGGCTTCAGCCCAGGAAGCTGAACTCCCGCGTACGTGAAGCACTGACCTCCATCTAGTAAATCCCCCCTCTTCAAAGATGTAGTCAGCTCAAGCAGAGAGTCACCCGTGCCATAGCCATACCGTTTCTGAAGCAGCCACATAATTTCTGGCTGCGGAACGGAAGTTTGGCACTAACGTGCCACTAACTCTGCTCACCCATGTAGAAAAACCTGAGAAGCCTTAACTTCCAGAAAGGGAGAAGTCTTGACCCTCTGAAATTCAAGGGCATCTCAGACGGCGTGCTCAAATATCAAAGCATCCCTAGCATTTATTACCCTTTAGAAAGTAAAGCCGTAAATTCTCATCAGATGGAAGAATTATTTGTAACCTGCAACAAAGCTACCAGATTTTCCAATAAAGACTTTGTGAGGTTGTATTCATTAATCTCATTAAATCTAGAGATCATTCATTGGTAAGCACTGTTTACATTCAGGTATTTATTGGATTTTTTTTTGATCATTCTTTACTCTGCCTACCGGATAAGTCCTTGCCTTTGTTTGGCTTAACAAGTGGGTTTTTTGAACATAGGAACCATTTATGGTGTCAGTGATTCATTATATTGGCTAGGTCTTAGATCTTCCGGAAGAAAGTTGAGTAACACCTGGGAAAACAGTATTGCTGAAAATATACATACATGTATGTATATTATTGTATGAATCACTAGCACCGTTTTCTTTTTTGCAATAGGAAATGGCAAAGGTTTGAAACAATGTCTACCTAAAAATGAACAATGCCAATTTTCTTGGAATTTCTGTGGTAATGTAGCACACGGCCCAAGTATATGCCTAAGCGTTAGATGGGGCCTGGGGAATAAAGCGTAGGATCCTGTACAAGGCAGCTCGGCACGGTGTAGGGTTGCACCACGCACTAGTGAATCCCGAACAGCCCAGTTCCCAAGTCAGTTCTTGGGTCAGCCAAGAAGGCACCAGAAAAGAATCTAGGATTCACCTAGACCCTGGCCCTGGGAGCATGTGTTGGTGAGACATCCCTCTCCCCAGACAGCCTCCTCGGTGTCCCGGGAACGCAACCAGCCCCTCCAATTCACCCCGTATTCGTTTTCTAGCCTGCTGGTTCTTAAATTCCTTCTGACAAAGTAATACAGTTTCTAACCCGTTATGTAAGGTTCATATTTTTCACCTCTTAACCTCTAGATGTGTGTATTTCTTTTGATCCATGTTTTCCAACGTATCCGAGAGCAGGCTGTGCCTAAAAGAGTAAAGACGCCTTCCTTCTGAAGCTACGTATTCATTTTGTTCAATTAATATTGCGTAGAGAGAGCGCTGGTGGGTTTTGTATGTATACATTACTAGAAACCAAAATTACTGTGTGCTGGAGATAAAATTAGCTTTTGAAATTCCTTTTCCCCCTTAAAATAAAAATAGCAGAATATGTCTTTAATTGAGCACCTCAGTCATCACAGAGGCTTTGCTTTTAATATCTGTTTTCTCTTTGCTTTAAAGAATAGTCTTTATTTGCAAGTGTATTATAGAAGCGTTCAAATTAGAGGTGGGCTGAAACCGCAAAGTTTATATCCGGATCTGGATGCGACTTTCTAAAAGTTCCAAGGTCCAAGTTTTTCATTGTCCTGACCAGAGATTAAAGAGGTGTCTATAAAATTCAGGTTCAGAGCCACTCCTCCTAGGTGTGGAAATGCAACACTTTGGTTCATGCCCTTTCCCCCATTATATTTCATGAAGCATACCTATTTAGTGGATTATTAGTGGGCTGACAGAGAGGAAGAGCGTGCCATAATTTATTTTTTTTTCCCAGATGAATCAAGAAATGTAAGCAGTACTTTCCTAGACACATAACGTTGTGAACAAGTGTCGTTCGACACAAGATGTTTACAACCTCCTTTATTGTGTGGAAGCCTTTCTCACCAGGGTCTCATGATAATTTACAATTTTCTATCACAGGGCTGGGAGAAGGTTCTGCTCTTCTTCACGCAGACAGCAGGTCCCACCCTCGATCCTTGGAGAAGAGCGCATGGAGGGCTTTCAAGGAGTCACAGTGTCATCATATGCTGAAACACCTTCACAATGGAGCCCGGATCACTGTCCAGATGCCTCCCAATATTGAGGGACACTGGGTCTCTACTGGGTAAGGAAAGATAAAACAAGATGCTTGAGTGATGTATATGGAAGAGAAGAGGAGAAGGAAGGATGAATATTCCCACTTTAAGCTGCAGGGTTAATATTTTCTTTAATATGGTGATGCTCTAAATTCCAGATGCTTTCTGTATGTTTATGCATAAAAGGAGAAGGAGCAGCATTATGTAGATTAGAATAGCATGCTGTAAAGCTGTCTTGATGAATCAATTTATAGTCTGGATTTTAAACAGCATGCTGTGAAATATCTTTAAATCTCTCTTTGAATAGGAAGGAGCCCAACAAGTTGCCAAAATGAATGCTTATTCAAACATAACATTGTACTATCTTTGACTACATGCATTAGATGCATTGAATGGGTCCTTGTTTTCAGAGCATGTGTCTAGCACAGGTTTTATTAGCAAAAGAAATTAAGAAGCTGTATTTCACCAGTTCTGTTACTCTCTATACATGATGACTTGTAATTCAGAGAGGTATTTTGCTTTCTGTGTCTCAGCAGGCAACATTCACATGCTTATTTGAAGTGACTTGTAGTAGGAAATACTGGGTTTTTTTAAAAGAAAGGAGTGTATTTATCTTAAGCAGTGTAGATGTAGCAAGGAGGACAAGTTTGAAGGCACAAAAGAACTTTCTACAGGAAGTGGAATTTAACTGCCATTTACACCTTCAGGAAAAATCAAGAAAAACCACAAACCCTGAATATTGCATGGTCCAAATTCAAGTCAAATAAAAGTTTTGCATTAACAGTCAGAAGTTCGCATTAACTTCCACCCCTGTTGAAAGTTTGAGTGGAAAAGCTGAAGACACAATCCTGCACGTCCTCTGCAGACCAGACCTGGTGGAGCTCTGCTGAGAAGCTTCTACAGCAGCATAGAAGCCAGTTCTT
>WHYT01017115.1:662349-746939 GCA_009806455.1 Tetrax tetrax | reverse complement strand
TTTTTTTTTTTTTTTTTTTGCCCTTTGTTGGCCTTATTTAGTGGGGTGACCATAGAGACATCTACCGGCAAAGGCTGGCAGTGATGCCATTGTGTATACACCCCCAATGCCCCACTGCTGCAGTATGGTTACCTAAAGGTGTTTATTTCTGGCTATAAAGAATAAAGTCAGCTAAAACCACTCTTGATTTTTCTCTTAAAAAAAACAACAAACCAAAACAAAACAAAGAACCCCACGCTATTAAAATGCCACTGTACTGACATCCTGGACTCATGAAAGATGATGCTTTGTACTGTTGTGGTTCCTGATCTGTAATAGTTGCAATACTCACATGTAAGCCAAGGATTTTTGGAGTAGTTTGCAATGTACACTGGCTCTGTATTTTGTTGATCCTCTATTCTGGCTCCAAAAGCTAAGCCTTTTAGTACTCATTTTTCCCTTTTGAAAGCATTGGTTTTGCAGATTTACTAAATTAGTAATTCATCACTCAGCTATGTTTGTGATTTTTTTTCAGTTGCTGGGGATGAACATGAAATAATTGTTGACAGAAATCACTGTTAGCAGGAAGTGTCTTTTCCAGCCCATGGATTTTCTTTTTGCTGTAATGCATTATGTGCCTATGAAACATAAATATATAAAGCATGACACACACATTCCAGCTGACTTACAAACAAATAGTTTGTATTTTGCTGAATTCAGCAAGGGTTTATAGGAATTTCTGGATCCTTAAGCAATTGAATAAAGTGATTTTTAGAAGGCAAATCAATCCATCAATATTTCATGGACCTATTTTGTTTTTCTTGGAGCATATTTAAAATTGTATGTTTGAGGTGTCAAGGTTCAGGAGTCAAGTGCTACATGTGATAAATTAAGCAAAGGTCAGAGGCTATGCAATGCAGTTTCAGAAGATTGTCTACCTCTGCCTTTGCAGCTCATTCATGCTGAAGTGATGCACTATGGGAATTACTACCAAACTCTGCTCTGCAACATCTGCTCTCCCTAAGTGAGTTAGTGCACGTCAGACATCTTTATGTCAGAATATTGCAGTGATGGATGCAGTCTTCAGAAAATGCTGCATAAAAATCTGGTGTGCCGTTCTGGCCATTAAGTGAAATTACTATTTAAATTAATGGCGCTGTCACAGTTTATCTGTGCAAAGAATGAACGCTGATTAGGGTATTAAGTAATTAGCAATTTATCACACTGGAACAAGGTTGATAATAATTAAAGAAGTAATGGTTTACCAAAGAAACTAGAAAAGGAGTCACTTCTTGTTATGTGAGTGAAATCTTGGCTGAAAAATTTAATTCTGTTAAACAAAGATGAGGTTCGCAGTGAAAGAACACAGCCTTGTTTGTTTCAATAGACAAACAGTTCATTATCAAAATTTTAGTTTGCCTGTCAAAAGTCCCTTGAGGCTGTCTGAGTTGCTTATTAGTATTGAATTGAGTCATTTTCTGCATTAATTCTCTACTTTAAATGGGTAGAATCTGAGGACAATTTGGAAAAAGGGTGTGAACGGGAGGAAATATTTACCTCTTGGAGAGCTGGTGATCAGAGTTTGCTTTCTGTGAATGGAACCAGTCCTGAAAATTGTTAAAGTATGCAAGCAATGTCACCATTTTAAGTCATTCCAGTGATTGGAATGAAATGCTCTGAATGCTTTAGCAGGATCATGCCCTTAAAGAGTAATTTTCATTATGTATGACTTCCTAAGAGAAATTTGCTGCAATAAATAGCAGTGAGAAAAGTGGCCACTTTCGCATGTGTTTTAAATGTTGACATACTACAGAAATTACGTCAAATACAAATTACATTGTAGATGTAACAGTATATCACAGTCCTGGGTGAGTTTTTTTGTGATCTGTTTTTAGTCGAATTAGTAATAACATTTATTTCATTGCCAATTATGGAGAAGTTTGTAGCATTTGGTTAAGAGTTAAAATTTACCCATACCTTTAACAGATGTGGGTTCAAGGCTGGTATTTCACAGCTGCAGTGATTCATGTGAATATTTGGAAAATTACAGTGGTTACTGCAAGCTTTTAATTTTAAAATAAAATTATTAAAAATAGAAGAAAAACTATGGAATTAATTTTGGCAGCTTATCAATTCCACTATAGAAATGCAAATTGTATTTAGATATTAACTTCTTAAAGAGTAATTCCCTGTATTATATGACTGAAGCTTCACTGTGGGTGAAGTTGCTCATTCAGTTGTATGTACCTAGTAGGAACCCCCACTTTAAAACATAGAATATAATGTGCAGCATTCTGGAGTGCTAAGATGCACTATTGGAAGACTGCCCATGTAAGGAGGGAATGAATGAGACCTGACTGGAAAGTACATGGATAAGCTTTCTCAATTTCTACATTATACAGGAAATTTTCATCAGCAGTCCATCTTTGACCTGCTGTGCACAGTACCTTGGTATGATATTTCATTGCAAAGGTTCTTACAAAAGTTTAGCATTTGTGTAAGCTGATTGTAGGGGATCCCTACAATCTTGATTCTTCTTCATTCTTCTAATTCTTGATTGTTTTCAGTAGGTCTAGAAGTCAGTTCGCTTACTTCAGTCACCTCACATTCGAATTTAATCTCACTTCAGCTAAATCTGCATAATTCCAGCTGCTGTTGGTTTATGCCAAGCTATATTCCATCCTGAGCTTTCTCCTTTCTTACCTATTTATTTATTACATTTACTTACATTTCATATTCAGATATTTTTGTTTGTTTGTTTGTTCATTTCAGGGATGTTCTGTTGTGGGCAGGAATACGTGAATATGTCAGATACCATATGCTGCTCAGGTTCCAGTGGCGAGTCCCTAGCACATGTTAGGAAGAATGACCAAGTGCCAGTAAAATGCTGTGAGACTGAACTTATTCCAAAGAGTGAAGAATGCTGTAATGGAGTTGGATATAATCCTTTGAAATATGTTTGCTCTGACAAGATTTCAGCTGGAATGATGATGAAGGTAATTGATAGAAAATCTCTCTGTAGCTCTGATTTGATGACGATGGAAAGAGAAATACACTGTTCATAACTATTTTTCTAAAATAGGAATATAAAAACTCATGTGTGCATTATTCATTTTCACATTACATCCATATTAATACCGAATGAGTTCACCATGATTGATGTTATTGCAATGAATTCTAAAGGAATTAATAATGATTAGCTGCCGCTGTGAAGTGTTGCCCAGCACTTCAGATTAGTACAGTGGCTAAAAGCTGGCATACTAACAAGACTGGCATGTATAGCCAGTTTCCTTTCTGTGGCCACTGTTCCTGATGATGTTCCTTAAGTGGAAATTAAAATTGAAGTGACCAGTTCTGAAGTATAAAAATGCTATTACATTTCAATTTGGGCAGGCAGTATGACATATATTCCCCAACACCCTAAGAAAGATATAAATAAAAATAAAGCAATTGATGTTTTCTTGATAGACTTAATCCTAATTCTACAGAAAACCAGGGGCAATTTTGACATAAATTTCAGCAGTACTAGGATAGGTTCCTGTATAACTTTTAGCAGCACTGACGGTATTATATTTTTGGTGTTGTTCATGCCTAATGAATTATACAGTTTATTTTCACTCTGTTTTAATGTAAGAGTAAACTAAGCACCATAAACTTTAATTCCATCTTTTTTAAGAGTGGCCAGAGACAATTTGGCCAAACTTTCAAAGCTGCAAAGTCTTGCAATTCCAGTTGAATTCAATAGAACTCTTCAAGAATTAGCATCTTGGTGTTATACAAAAGCTGTAAAAATATCGTCAACTGTTATTACAATTTTTGTTTAAGAAAATGAACATTTCAGAGTATCAGAACCTTGTTTATATATATATGTGTATATTCCTTTATATAAAAATAAATATAGCTATAAGTATAAATATGAATATATTAAATAACATTTATATTTAGAGAGAGAGGGAGAAAGTGGGTGAGAGAGAAAGAAACAAGGTTGGATATTGTGAATTCTACAATATGGAAATCAGGTAGATATTGTGGAATTTATCATTGAAATAAAAAAGAAAGAAAAAACACCCCATCCTGCCATGTACATGTATTCCTGTATCCTTTTCATTCATCTGCTAAGTTAATACAAAATATTTCTTCCATCTTCTCCTTTTCAAGTCAAGGATTTCATGTCATTCCATTCTCAGACTGAATAATTTTCTCCCAGAGAAAATGCAAGTGTTGTGATGAGTCAGCTACAGTTCCTCAATCCATTGTATTAGTAGTTCATGCAAGGCAAAAAATGGCTAAGAATAGGTTAATGAATTCTGGTAGATAACATGCTAGATCTATGCCTTAGGTATAATGTATAAACAAAGGAAGCACTTCGTTTTTCACTTACCCACAGTAGAAAAGCGATAACAGTGCTGGCTTTCTAATATGTATAGATCTACTAACATTAAAAGAACAGATATTCTGAGACATATTCTAGAGCTACTTTATATGTGAATCCAATCCATCTATATCCTACATCCTATATTGATATCTATCACAATCTAATTTTTGTGAGAGTGCCAAATTTGAGAAATTAAATTAGCTGAAATTCATAATCAGCTAACAAACTAATTTCAATAGGTGAATTGAGTGAATTGAGAAAGCATTAGCTATGACCTGTTTGGTTTTCCTTCTAAAGCCTAATGGGCAGAAATATTTGTAGCAAATATTGCAGAGCCTTTCTTCCTGCGACAACCTATATTTAAGGAGAATTATTGCTCTCTAGCAAAAATATTATTTCATGAATTTTAATGAAAATTTGTGGATGTTCAGTGCATATTTCTGTTTCTATGAATTGTCCCTTGTGGGTTAAATCTTATATCTGTGTCAACATTTACAGAGGTCCTCTTATTGCAGCAAAACTTCTGTTCAGGAGTGATGTGGTAAAGGACACAATTTATATAGCTCATGGATAGGGTCCTCAGCTCTTGAAAGCTGCCAAGGAATTGCACAGAGCCCGCTTGTGTACTTGACAAGCTGCATGAGGGATGGGGAAATTGCTACTGATTTGCTACAGGATACTGGCCTTTGCAGGAGCTGAATGTTCAGATTCTGAGGTATCTTATGTTCTTATTTGATTCTAGAGTCTTACTGCTTTCTACAAGCCCAGCCATTTGGGCTTCTGGCAGTTAAAATTTGTGATAATTTCATGCAAGGACCCTACAAAAATACCCTGTTTCTTTTAGAAAGGATTATAAAAGCATTATGATCGAAGACAGTAGACAGGCCAAAGGCTGAAAGGGTCTCCCATATGCTCAGTGTACTCAATGTGGTTGCCTGATTTGTATGTTGCATTAAGACAGAGAAATACTAATGGAAGTATTGGCTAGCCTGTTGTGATAGGACAAGGGGCAATGGTTTTAAAATAGAGGGAAGTAGATTCAGACTACATATAAGGAAGAATTTTTTTACAATGAGGGTAGTGAAACACTGAAACA
Source organism: Tetrax tetrax (assembly GCA_009806455.1). Taxonomy (NCBI): domain Eukaryota; kingdom Metazoa; phylum Chordata; class Aves; order Otidiformes; family Otididae; genus Tetrax; species Tetrax tetrax. The sequence goes on along the minus strand of WHYT01017115.1, from coordinate 741,489 downwards.
GGTTGCCCGGAGAGGTGGTAGATGCCTCGTCTCTGGAAACATTCAAGGCCAGGTTGGACAGGGCCCTAAGCAACCTGATCTGGTTGGAGATGTCCCTGCTCCTTGCAGGGAGGTTGTACTAGATGATCTTTAAAGGTCCCTTCCAATCCAAACTATTCTATGATTCTATAATTATGGAAGCATTTGTAAAGAAAGGAAGATGCGGTGAATATACTTAAATTGAATGTGTGTTCCTTAGGTAAAAGAAGAATGCAAGGCTAATATCCTTTGCCCTTTATCTATGGAGGCAACAGCACATTGTGGAAAGTGTGACTTTGATCCTAGGGAGAATATCTGTGCATGGATAAAAGGTTCACAGAGTGCTACAGAAAAGGAGATAAAAGAAGGTGTGTGTCCAGCTGAAGAGGAGACTGTCTACACAGGAAGTCCAAACCAGTATTCATTTACAGGTAAGGAAAAATGGCGTATCAGACTGGTGATTTGCTAGTGTATTTAGTTCACTCTAGGAGAAAAGGATATCCTGAATGCTAGCAAGTATTCTAATAAATGTGAAGCAATTGCAGTGAAGTAGCATTCTTTAAGAAGTAATCTGTGAATCAGGACAGTATCTTCAAGGAAATTAAATAAGTAGCAAGATGTTCAGTGAATACACAAGATCTAAACCTGCTTTCACAAAAGTTGATAGAAGTATTACTATGTTAGAAAGTGGCCCTGACCAAAGAAACAACTTCCACATCTATCTATCTTTAAACCCAAAAGTAGTCCCATAGGCACAGGAAAAAAAATAAACAAAAGTTCATTTGTATTTTGATAAAACTGAAATGATCCATATGTAACTTTCTTTTTCTAGACCTGAACCTTGAACCTTTTATCACATATGAGTACAGGGTGGCTGCTTGGAATAGCTATGGAAGAGGCTTCAGTGAAATTAGCAGAGCTGTGACTAAACAAGATGTGCCACAGGGTGTAAGTCCACCAAAATGGGCGAAAGTGGATAATCGGGAAGATATGATACTTCTAAACTGGGATGAACCACTTCAACCAAATGGTATTGATTATGTTAAAAAAAGAGTATGTTCTATTACTCAACTGTCAGTGTTCCAAAATCACAAAACATTTCTTAATTAATCACTGGCACTGAGATATACATATTCCTAAACTCTGCAAGAAGAATTCACTCTAGGTTGAGATAATTTTCATTGCAAATAAGAATAAAATCTAACTTCAGAGAAGACAATTTAGTATGTTTCTAAGAAGTGCCCAGAAGCCTCTTTTGAGAACAGTTTTAATAATTGGCAAATATGATCAGAAAATCACAATCATGTTACTAAATATTTGTAGTTAATTGGGAGGGGAGGGAGCGGGTGATAGTCATGTTTCTTTCAGGAAATCTTGCTTGTGATTTTCAAATGGTGAGAAAACTTGGAATAGCTCTCAATAAAAATTGACATCTACTGAGATGTTGACGTAGAGGTGAGGAGAGTAACTGGTAATTGACATCAGCCATTTAAGTAGGATGATTGTCTGTTACAGTGGTTGCCTAGAGATTTCATTTAATATTTTCTGTGTGCAGAGTAGGTTATTATAGTATACCATCACACAGGATTTCTCAGCTAACAAAAGGGAAAACTTTATTTCTGCATTAGGTCTTATTATTCACTATATCATTCTCCGAAATGGAATCGAGCGTTTCAGAGGAACAGAAATGAGCTTCACAGACACAAGTGGTGTCCAGCCATACCAAGAATATTCATACCAGCTGCGAGCCTGCACTGTTGCTGGCTGCACAGACAGCAGCAAGGTTAGTGAACTGGTCTTTATGGAACTGGTGCCACAATTCTATGAATTTTATCACACAGTGTGGTAACATAAAAATGCTTTTGGAAAGGTGTAATTTAAAAACATGCTGATTATTGAGTGAAAAACATCGATAATCTGATTTGGATTCAACTACTGACAGGTGATTATTTGGAACCTAAGGTTGATACAAGCAAGTGGAAGAAGAAAGCAGTATCTCAGTCTTGGCAAAGATGAAATCGCACTGTAGGAACTGATGTTTGTTAAAGAGAAAGTGGCACATGATAGAATAGAGTAAGCCTTGAAATTAGATCTTTGCTTGTCACTAGGAGGTCTATAGCTTCTTCTTACTTGGTGTTTCTTAGTTTATCTGCTCTAGTCTATCAATTAGTTTAACAGCCTTCCTATTCTGAGCCTCCTTCCACTATATTACCAGTGCTTTCCGTGTCTGCACTTACTTCAGGCTTTAGACTCCCTTTGTGTACAACCTACCTCTGCTTCAGTTTTAAGCAAACACAATTTCTTCCCTCCCTTTCTCACTGCTTCGTTTCCTCTTGTATCACTTTGAATCACAGGTGCCTTTCACCAGCGTTACTATTTAACCAGCTCTAGTTTCTGTTCTGCAAAGTACCTGCCTTATTCATTATTTGGAAAAACTACTTCTTAAGTGACCCTTCTTTTTCATAGTAATATCCTTGCCTCTATGAAAATGAATTTCTAGGACTGCAAGCGCAAGGTCTGTGGGGCAGAGGTGGGAAATAATGACTGTGCTTTGCAATTATAATATCTATGGGATTAAAAAGTTGATTTTTTTTTCAGGTGTTTAAATGTTTTTCTTATTGGTGCAAATGTCAGCCAAAAGTATAAGAAAAGAAACACTAATGCAACAGGATGGAGATAGGCGTACAGTCCTCTCCCTGCACACAGAGCTATGGTCTGGAAGTTATGTAGGTACTGTTGCTGCGACCATGGGCTTGAGCTAATAAATCCTGCTCATTTAACTTGCCTGTAATTAAGGAGTTTACTGTTGCAAACACTGGAGTCTGCAAGTAGGAACTGATCCCACGAAATGCACTAAGACAATATATTATAGAGGGCACATTTTATATTTACAGCATAATATAAATACTTTATGGTGGTAATAACAGAAAAAGAAAAGTGATTCTCAAAGAGAAAAAGGTCTGACTCACTTATTAAACCAGTGTAATTTGGAAATGCCTTTGTAGGAAATGATAAAAATGTGTCAACAGAAAATTAGCTTTTTCCTTTTTCTTCTATTTTTGTAGAACAAGCTTAACCAGTGCAAAGTTCTTTTATCTTCCAAAATCTTTAGCTTCCTTACAAAAATATGGAGTTGCAAATAACTACAATAGAGTTCAGATTGCATGGGATATATGGAGGCTTAGCCCCATGTTTACTGGTGCTTAAAATATATGAAATCAGGCAGTTAAAATGCAGAGACACTGACAAACCATATGGAAGAGAGTTATCAAGAGTTTTCAAGCAATACAGTTTTTGTTGTTTCACCCTGTGCTATACACTGCAGCTAAAACATGGTGAACCTGTTGTGATAAATTGTAGACAGACTTATGTAATGTATTCAAGGTCAGATTTCATTGTGCAAAAGGAGGAAAAAAGTAACTAGTTCTCCAGGCCCTTGGTAATGATATGCCAGCCCAAACAACATTTTAAAACAAAAGTGACATTCTCATTGATCATAGTATCTAGTGTACTATTACATTAAATTGCTGTTTAATTCATATGTCTTCAGGTAGTTGCAGTCACTGTCCAAGGAGTCCCAGAGAGTGTTCAGCCACCAGACATCAGTGCTTTGAACTCAACAGCATTACATTTAAGCTGGATTGCACCCAAGAAACCAAATGGTATCATCAGAGAGTACCAGATCAGTCAAGTTGGTAAAGGACTTGTATACACTGATGCTGCAAGTAGAATGCAGCACACACTATCAGGTAAGGAGGCAGAACTAATGTCCTGTCCCTAAGATATAAGACAGTATTAATATATTAAAAATGCCACTTGTCAGTAACTTTTAAATCCTCAGTACTGTGCACAGTTTAGAAAGCTTTATAATGACTTTACATATCTTAAATTTATTTTTTCCATTTCTTTCATTTCTGGCTGCTGTTTCTTAAAATATTAATATATTTAATTTCAAAATTTTAAAATAAATCTATCCATCTCAATTCAAAATGCATATTTGAGGTCTCAGATATTCTGTGTAGGCTTGCCATCCCTTCACACAGATTTTTTACCATCATTAATGTGCAGTAATGCAGTTGAAGTTGCTAGTGATGCTGTGAATGTGTAGCAGTGTAGGAGCAAGAAGAATCCAGTACTTTATGCCTGAGATAATAAAAAAGAAAGGAAGACAGAAAGGGAAAGATCCTGGATTCTGTTTATAATCTTATATAGTACTTATAGCCATTTTCTAAATACTTGATGAAATTTTGCTCATGTGTGTGAACCTGAAAGAAGCCTTAGTTAAGAGATTAAGGAACATAAGCATTCTGGGATCTCTTTTTTCATTGTTTGACTTAGGTTGCTCATCAAATTCTTGTATCTATGATCTTTAGGAATTAATACTTTTTTTTTTTTTCCACCCGAGTAGGAAACTTAGAGATTCATATGTGATATACACCATCTAATAGCCACCCAAATTGTAGAAAGGGCACGTAAAACCCATACATCACATATGGCACTCTCAACCACCCCTCAAAGCGTAAGTCCTGAGTTAGAGTGGGTCCCTTAGTGCTTTAGAAGTGTTTGTCCTTGCTATAGTCACTCGCAGAGAAGTAAAGGATTACTGTTCCTCTTTGGCAGTATCATGCTCAAGTATGGAATTAATCAATTGTATATTTTGCCTGTCTCCATATTCAGTGCTTCTAGACATGAGATATTAACTAGAGTATGCCAGTTGGTGGTACGTGTTTTAGAACTGCTGTCATAAGTTTATAGTGTAAAGAACATCTACCAACAAGGAATGATCCATCAAACCCATTGAAAAATACTTCTCATACTTCTCAAAAGGCAGTTAGGCCTCCAGAGTAACTGAGATTTTAATGCAAACAATACTGTTCTTACTAGTGGGAAGGAAGAGGAAATTAGAGAGGAATTTCCTCAGAGGAAATTCCTGAGAAACAAGGATCTTTTCTCCCTTTGTATGCCTGCTCTGTTAAGCCACTGTCCAATGCTGCCATGTTAAGCCAGGAGTGAAATAAGTGATCGTTCCTCCTGACAGTCATAAGCGGATCTTGTGCTGTTTTCTGCAGGAGCTTCCCTGGGTAATAATGTGGAATCTGTGGCAGTAATTTAGCAATGTGGATAATTATTGCTCTCTAAATTAAAAGAAGATGATAAAACAATCAAATTTACTTCATACATAATCTCATATGTTTGAACTTTATCTTATTCCCTGTGGATATATGTTTTGAATTTCTCACCTTCCTTTTTTTAGGGTTTGTTTTGTTTTTTTTTTTCCCCGAACTGTCTACTTTTCCCTGAGCAACAGTTGAACATTAATGAAACTGTAGCATAAGTATTTCTCGAGGCTTTGAATCTAGGGTCTTGCAAATAACAGACGAGAAGGCTAGCACCTTGCCACTGCACCATTGTCTTGCTGCTTATTTTTAATTACACCAAAGCTTTGGAAACATGATCCCACAAATGCTTTGTGGGAATAGCGGTGAATGTGCTCATCATGTGAAATCCATAAATTGCTTATAATCCTCTCAAGATGTTAAAAAAAGCATTAAGTAATTGAAGACAGGAAGTCCTCAGTTAATTATTTAGAGGTGTTATCAATGCTTTAAGCAAACTGAAGCATTTTCTGCTATCTCACTGAGTTGAATGCCACTGGGACCTAGGGGCAGCAGCCATCATCTTCTCATATTCTCTAATGCAAACAGCACATGGCAGCTTGTCAATAAAAGACCTTTTTATATAATTTATTACTGAACACTTCCACTACCCTGTACAGAACAATTTGGATGACAGTTATGGCATTGTTTCACTTTGTGTTACTACTACTTTACAAATGGGCCTGCTAATGCTTTGCAGTGGGGGCCAGGCAGAGGGTAAGACTGAAGAAAATAATTAGGGGAATTGTAAAAGAAAGTTAAGAGTGCCCTCTTCAGCAGCAGCAGCAGGTGGGTTTATAGCAAAGATTATTCTCAACTCCCCCTTTTTAGTACTCTAAAGATACTATTCTTAGTAAGAGGCTTTATCAAGACTTTGTAGGATCAATCATCTTTAGCTAAAAGCCAAGCAAGATCATTGATATTTATTTTAGTAAAAGAAACATTACTAACAAATACTTCATGACTGACTGGTTTGAAATTCTTTCATCAGAACGTATTCTCCATTTCACGGTAGTCAAAAATGAAGAGAGAGAAGTGTTGTCACTGGATAACTCTGTCAATGCAGCATTGAATCATTAGCAATATTTAGCTAAAAGAAACTCTTTTGGGGGGGGTGTTGGGGGGTGGTGGAGGGGTTGTGTGAGGCTGTGGTCAGCAATCTGACATCCTACTGAGTAAAATTCCCACAGCAGGGCCCCGGAGCGTTAGCCTAGGAGCTAATTACTGACCTTGCTGGAGCCATGCCCACAAATGGAGACAAACAGTATCAGAAGGAATTGATTTGGCTAATAGAACAATGCATTCTTAAAAAAAAACCCCACCGTTTCACAGCCTTTTGGCAAATGACAAATGCTGCAATAACAAAATAGACTGCTAAGTTAAAAAAAAAATAATAACACCCCCCCAATAATAGACTGAAAAGTAAAAGGAGAGGAGAAGTATCCTCTAGTGAACAATCAAGTAGAAAAATTGGAAAAGCAAAATACTGTTTATGTTTCAGGATTATCTTATTTGTTATTTTTATTATTAATCACACATAGATTTGCACAGAGCTTTCCAAAGCATACATAAGACAAGGTGTTTAATGCAAAGCTGTAATAATCTAGATAAAAATGTGCTGTGACTGCTCCATGTATGACTAGAGGTTTCAGGTATCAGAATTTCACCAATAAATTTAGTGAAACCATGTGCTCTTTTTTTAATGCCCATTTTTCTCTTTAAAGTGTAGTTGTAAATGAGTATTGCTTTATTATGCATGTTTCCTTTAAAAGTGAACATGACTCCCTTTAGGGGAATTCAAGTAATTTGTTGCCACAGTAATCTTTTCTATCCTGAAATGTTAAATACTTGGCTTTCCTCCATGCCTTCGCCTCTCTCTAGTCTGCAACTGTCATTTTCTCCCTTCTTACTTTTATACACCATGTTCAGATGATTTTTCTTCTCCTCCAGTTCATTATTAGGTTACAGCCAGGGCTGTCCCTCTGAGTCATCTCTTTATTTTCTCTCCTTCACGTCTTGTTCAATTTGTAAGCAGCCTGCATGTCTTCCATTCAGTATTTTACCTTTCTACGGTATTGTTGCTTGTTCTTCCTCTCTATTTGTTTGTAATATATTTTTTTTAAATAAAATATGTTTACTGGCTATAAGCAAGTATTTGTTTATAAAGAAAGATCTTCCCTAGACATTTTTCTTGTCACAGAATTGCATTGTTCTTGAAGTAATTAAAATTAGGCACATGAGCTACATCAAAAGTATGCTATTAAGGTCACAAAGCCGTGCACTTTAAAACTGACCTGTATCATATGTATGAATTGACCTGTATAATCCTAATTCAACCTCTTTCACACAAGCAGCCCGCATTACACAATAGTGCAGTCATTTGTACGTAGGGTTACTGCCTTGTTCAGTCCACAAGCTGTGTCTCTTCCAGAGAGGAATACAATGAAAAAAAAAAAAAAAAAGGCTCCTGTATGTAGAACTGCTGCCTCAGCTTTTGCTATGTTTGGTGGGTTTATTTTTTTCTGGGAATCTCAGTGTAGATGGGCCTAACTCCACATCTGCCCAGAGCTAAATTTCCTTTCTGCTTGGCAGAAGCCAGGGAGGCACAAGCACGAAGTTCATGTGAATGTGGAGCACAGTGACGAAGGCAACAGGGACGGTGCCATCCCAGAGGGATAAAATGTGGATTGCTGAGGGACTAGTGGCATTGGCTGCCAAAAGGAAGAAAGGAGAAATGTCCTAGGAGGATGGCCAAGTGGCAGCACACAGGGCAGCCTCAACCGCTGCATGGTGCTCTCACATTAGCTCTGCTGAGCTGCTGCCAGTCTCCCCTGGGGCCTTCCCCCAGCCCTGCTTAAGGGCCCAGGACGCCATTTCAGCCCAGCCTGCTGTCCTCAATCCCTGCTCAGAGCCGTGCTGGCCTCCAGCGCCAACACAGCCCTGCCCTGTCCTGTCATGGGCCCTGCCCTGTCATGGGCCCTGCCCTGTTGGGCCCGCCCGCAGGCCCATGTCCCCGCCGAATCCTCAGGGAAGTGCCTGGGCAGGTGCTGCCCCCGGCCTGCCCCACTCCCCAGCTGGGGTGGTGGGACAGGCCTTGGCAGGTCTCACAAATCCTGTGAGATGTTGGATTGGAAAGCTACAGTGAATAAAGTGTGAGATGGCATGGAGGAGAGACAGTCTTTGGATTGAGGCAGTTGGCTTCTGTCCTGGCTCTGCAGGGCATTCATTTCTGTTCAGGCTGTAGTACTGAGGAAGACACATCTCAGGCTTTCACAGCTTGTCACAACTGTGCTTTCTTTATTTTCCGGACACCCTGCCTGAGACCTGGGGCCTGAATTGCTAATGCCTGAGCTCTCGGAGCTGCAGCTGAAGGAACCAGGGGCTGTGCTCAGATACATGAAGTTTTCCATAACACCAGGCACTCAAGTACTCTGACAGCCAGGTCTCAGGCATCCCAAATGCCCTCCTGCCAGGTTCAGGGAGGTTTTCATTTCTCAGCTTTTTTGTGTCTGCATCTTGTTTCTGAGCGACAGAAATCCTTTTTGTTTGTTTGTTTGTTTGTTTGTTTTGTTTTAAAAATTCTTCTGGTACTGCATTAAGCCATTTGCAATGCTCAGCTGGTTGGTGTTAGGAAAGCAACTGTGCACTCTAGGGGTGGACACTACCAAAACCGTTTCAAATTACGTGCAATTAGGCAGGCCAGAGAAGACAGGCTGGAGAGAATTTTGGATAGGACTGTGCCACAGAGCCTGTATACAAAGGAGGTCAATTCATATCATACAATGTCCTAACGTTGGGATTTCCTAGTTTATGAGTGTTCGGTTTTGCAATCTTAATATTTTCACAGAATTTTTGTGTATAATTTTCTGCTTCTTGTTGTATTGTTTTTCCCCTTTGCATTCAGGAACAGGAACTTTTTGTAATGCATTATAAGGTGTTAACAAAAGGGTCCTTGAAAAACATGCAAGAGAGAGGTTTTCAGTGTCTGTGCCTGTAATATAATTTTTAAGATAAACTTTGAGAAATATCCAAAACAGTAGTTTAGCAAAGACACTGTAATGTGGGCTGGAGCATGCTCTGTGAGGCAGTCTGATCAGCAGTTAAAGCTGAGCTCTGAGGTGTTCAGGATAGCCTTGCAGACATCTGCATCTTTAACAATTTAACTGTAAGAAGCCTTTAATGTGTGCAGAAATGGCTATCTTAAAAGTTTAGTATCTTAGCCAAATTTGGGGTACAATTTTATGAGGAGTCCTAAAGTCAAATTCTTATGCTGTAGGCAACTTCATGTCAAATCTGAAGTCATTGACACACAGCACAAGGATGTTTGAAAATTTCCAAGGAAAGGTCGAAGCAATGTATTTTCTTTTAGTCTCATTCAAGGATGTCCAGCATAGAAGGTCTGAGATTAAAAAAAAACCAGTTTTTTAAAAATTACAAGTAACTGAAATTAATATTAGGAGGACTTGGTTGTCAGTCCTGCTCCTAACTGCTTTATAGCATTTATAGTAACATCTTGTAACAACTAGGAAAAAATTGAACAAATAGAAATTGGGAAGGGGGCAGGAACAGAGTATGTTTTGACTTGTTTGCAGTATAGTAGAAGATTCAATATTCAAGTAAGAGAGCATTTTATAATCTTTTCTTGTTGAAAATATGTTTGTAATAAATTTTCAAAACATTACAGACTCTTCAGCTTTTCAAATCCAAAACTCTAAGCAATTACACTTTCAGGTGCTTACCTGTTGGAAACCTTTGAACTTCTATGGCTGTTACCAGTGATGGAGATTGTGTCTGTGTGAAGAATGTTTAGGTGCTTTTCACTTAATTTTTAACCGTTTTTGTACAGGCAGAAACATAGGTTAAAAAAACCTAACGGGTGAAAAAAACCAAACACCTTAGAGACTGGGTAAATTTTCAGATGGTAATCTGGGCTGAGATCTGAACTGTTATTACTATGCTGCAATGTCATCTGAGTTAATTGATGTGAAGCTAATTCAGATATGTCTATGTGAGGGGCATCCATAGAGCCATTGCAGCATAGACACACATTCAATCTGAATTGTTTTGTCTTATAAACTATTACAGGATATATATCTAAATTAGCAAGAATTCACCATTTCAGTATTATTCAGGTGTAAAATAAGAATGATTCATATTTTATCTTTGCCAAAAATATTAAAAGTTAACTTTCTATGTAGTGATACAATTCTTGGGATGCCTGATGCCAACATCTCAGTTCTAACCTCTGTTTCCTCTTTACAGGTCTGCAGCCGTACACTAATTACAGCTTCATGCTTACTGCGTGTACATCTGCTGGGTGTACTTCTAGCCAACCACTTTCAGGTCAAACTTTACAAGCTGCTCCTCATGGTAAGGGAAAAAGACATTCTTATAAAACCGCAAAGAGATAGTCATATGGGCTTGTATTTTCTGATGGTTTAACAAGGTGCAAAACTCCACTATCTTCCATCAAGCTATCACGTACAGTTTTACACAAGAGAATCTGTCTTTCTTAGAGTATTTGTACCTTAAAATACTTTTTATACTGACTGCTTGGTACTGCATTTCTGCTTTCTTTTTGTGACAGTTTCCCCAAGTTCATCTTTAAGTTAGCGAGGATAGAATTAGCAGATGCATATTTTTTTAAAGCATAAATAAATATTCAGAGACAACTGGGCATATGAAGGCTGCAGCCTTTGCCCTTATTCTCCATTAATCTGTATCTTGTCTAGTTGGTTGCATTTGATGTAGGTTAAGTTCAGAAAGTGTGTTAAATTTTGTCACTCTATCTGGCAATATTTTATGCTTTCATTCCATTGCTGAAAGCAACAGCACAAACTATGGTAAACGAAAAGAAACCTCTTTATAGTTCTGTCATAAAAGTAAAAGTGTGTCATTGTGATGTTAATAGGGGTATGGCCAAAACCTCATCATATCATAGTCAGCTCAACAGAAGTGGAAATCTACTGGAGTGAACCAAAGAAACCCAATGGACTCATTACTCAATATCGATTATTTCGTGATGAAGAACAGATTTTCCTGGGTGGCAGTACAGACCTGAATTTCACAGATGTTAACCTGCAGCCTAACAGTAGGTAAGGCATGTTAAAGAGTTCTAGTAATATGTGAAAGGTGTTCAAAATATATGTAAATATGTTTGTGAAATGTACAAAATGTAAGTTAGTCTTTCAACAAAAGAAAAATCTCTTAGAATATTACTTAATTACTGAAAAATTTGTAGAGCACTTTTAAGAGGCTTCTAAAAGTTGGAAAGCCTTAATGAAAGGATTTCTCTTTTTTTCTTTTTCTGAGAATAGGTCATTCTGATTCAAAAAGAGGGAGGCTTTTCTTTTTCCCTTCTGTGGTTATTGGTGGTTGATTTTTTCCCTCATGGAATATACTTAGAAAAATTTAAGTCTTTATACAGCAGACCACACTGCACCTGGTTTATAGTGTTTCTGTGTATATTGAACATCCTGGCTTGAAAGTAGCAGCTGCTGATGTTTTTATAGAAGCCATTCTGAAATTGGTTTTGACACTTTTTGGGTCAATACTTCTCTCTCTTATGTAAGCTAATGTGAATTTTAGTATTAAAATTATTATTATGATAAGACTTACTTTTCTCACAGTAAGAAAACTTTAAAGGTGAAAATCTTCACTAATGCAATATTTGTAGTACTCTTTGTGTAGTGTATTCAATTTAAATTGGTGAAAATGTAAATGTTCTATTACTGATATGCCTAAAGCTTCTAACCGTAGTGTCTACTGATCTTTTTGTGTTTGCGCAGATATGTTTACCAGCTGGAAGCCAGCACTTGGGGCGGCAGCAACACTAGTGATAAATATGTTATACAAACACCAGTAGGAACACCAGAGAAAATTCATGTCCCATATAATGTCACAGTAATTGATGCATATTCTGTATTTCTAGCTTGGGATGTGCCAGGTAAAAAATGTATTTTTGTGTAGTACTTTGTAACAAAATGAAAGGATGGAAAAATTAGTATATTCAGGCAGGCAGCTGAATAATTCGGATATCTTTATTCTTCATATTTGGTTTTAGTGTTTGTGTGATTTAAATAACCAGTAGTTACTGTTTCTTAGAGACATATTATTTTAATAATATTGACCTGTATATTTGACATCAGTATTGTGAGGATTAGCTGATCAAAAATCTGTATGCTAATTTGATCTTGTAATCTATTATTGAGTGCAAGCATTAAGAAAAAAACACAAAAAAAACCACAAAAAAACCTAAACAAACAATTACACTGAAAAAAAAAAGTTTTCCTTTCTGTTCAGACCAACCTGAGTTATCAACAGGGAAACCTACCAAGCTTTTGGGTTGATGATATCTTGATAGATATCTTGGCAATTAAAATGTCCAGCTGACCTGCAGGAACACAGTGTTGAGCTCCTTTAACAAAAGGTGTAAGACTGTGATACACAGATCCTGTGCTAGCTTTGACCTGATTGAGTAAATTTGATTCACCAGAGCACTAGAGTGTTATGTGGACATGTTACCTTGCAGGAGGGTGGGTCACCAAAGGCCCAGAAATATGTTTCCTCTTGTTACTTTTTTCCTGAACATCACCAAGTTGTCTTGGCCTGTACAGATATAGGATGAGAAGGAATGACATGGACAGTGGGATAGAGTACACCCTCAGCAAGTTCGCCGATGACACCAAGCTATGTGGTGCTGTCAACACGCTGGAAGGGAGGGATGCCATCCAGAGGGACCTGGACAGGCTGGAGAGGTGGGCCCGTGCCAACCTCATGAAGTTCTACCAGGCCAAGTGCAAGGTCCTGCATCTGGGTCATGGCAATCCCAGGCACAAATACAGTCTGGGCGGAGAATGGATCAAGAGCAGCCCTGAGGAGAAAGACTTGGGAGTGCTGGTGGATGAGAAGCTCAACATGAGCCGGCAATGCACCCTTGCGGCCCAGAAGGCCAACCGCATCCTGGGCTGCATCAAGAGGAGCGTGGCCAGCAGGTCGAGGGAGGTGATTCTCCCCCTCTGCTCTGCCCTGGTGAGACCCCACCTGGAGTACTGCGTCCAGTTCTGGAGTCCCCAACATAAGAAGGACATGGACCAGTTGGAGAGGGTCCACAGGAGGGCCACGAAGATGATCAGAGGGCTGGAGCACCTCTCCTATGAGGACAGGCTGAGAGAGTTGTGGCTGTTCAGCCTGGAGAAGGGGAGCCTCCGGGGAGACCTGATAGCGGTCTTCCAGTACCTCAAGGGGGCCTACAGGAAAGATGGGGAGATGCTGTTCAGTAGGTCCTGTTGTGATAGGACAAGGGGTAATGGGTTTAAATTAGAAGGAGGTAGGTTTAGATTAGATATTAGAAAAAAATTTTTTACAATGGGAGTTGTAGAGCACTGGAACAGGTTGCCCAGAGAGATGGTGGATGCCCCATCCCTGGAAGTGTTCAAGGCCAGGCTGGATGAGGCTCTGAGCAACCTGATCTAGTCAGGGATGTCCCTGCTTCTTGCAGGGGGGTTGGACTAGATGACCTTTGAAGGTTCCTTCCAACTCTAACCATTCTATGATTATATGATTCTATGAATAATTGAATAATAGCATCTTTTTGTATAACAGATTGTTCTCTGTTTCATTAATATACATCATGGCTAAAGCTATTGGTGTATTTTACTGTTGTTAAAAAAATTATATGCTGTAGTTATTGTGGGACAATGAGACTGATGTAAATTAAGTTTTCTGCCTAGTGTAGTTCATCTCCAGCAAGGTGTTTTCCAGTTGCTAGATATTCTTTTTTTTTTTCAGTTAAAATGAGGTAATTGTTTTTTAAACTTCAGATCTTTGCATACTGCAATAACAACAAAATATATTTCATCCTGAACTCAATGAAGGTTTTGATGTCTCCTCTTCCTAATTACTTAAGATGTTCTTTCCTTGCATAGCAGTCACAGTAGAGTCAATTGGCATTAAAAATAATCACCTAGAAAAAGTATTTTACCTTCAAGCCTGGGATCACAAGTACTGTGGCAGTGCTTAGCAGTGTTCACCCTACCCATTTAAGCAATGATTAATAAATCTATAATACCCTGAGCTGTCAATCTTTTAGTTTTCAGAAGCACAAAATCCATTATAGAAATGCTATAATATATGAAAAAGATAAAAATCTTAAATTAAACTTTTACCCCTACTGCCTGAAAGGATTTAGAACCCAGCAGAAGGCAGGTGAATTCGAATGGCATCTAATCTACAGTTGGTTTTATTGGAAAGTGACTCATGCTGTATTATAATTTTGATAATAAATGTAATTCAAGGTACAAAATATTCATATTATAAATAGATTTAAAACATAAGAAGATACCGGAAAAGCATAGGCTTGTGAATAGTGTGGGGTGTTTCCCAGAAAAGCTTGTCCTTATTGTTCTAGACCTTTTCTTTTCCAGCTGCTCGAGTTCCTGTTACTTGCGATAGGTTACAGCCTGCAAGGAGAATCAGGCTCTGTGTAGTGTATTTGGTTAAGTTGCAATTAAGATTGTGCGTACAAAGGTTCTTATATTCCTGAAACCACACCATCAGAGGGGTGAGGAGGAGGCTGGACATTATGGCTGTGTAAAGGCTACGGGTTGATGCCTTCACATGTCTGCAGGAATCATGTTCTCTGCTACAAACGAGCAGAGAAATGTTACTAAATGATACTAATGCTAGTAAAAGAAACTGCGTGCAGAAGCATGCCATTACGTAAAAGCTAGGTAATTCTTGACCCTGCATAATCCTGCTTCATGCTCATTCTGCAGCCTTTGGACTCCATGTGTTTTTTCCCAAGAGGAAGACTGTGGAGGATGCAGGTGGAGGTTTATTTTGGTGATTTTGATCTTTTAGAATGGCATACATCCCATAAACAGCTCCTGGGGCTATATACATCCCCAGCTTGGTAGGATTAGAGAAAAGAGTCTACAACTTTTTGTCCTTATTTATCTCATTGTGCATGGAGTTACTTTTTTTTTTTTTCCTGATTTATTTTTCTCTATGTATGAACCCTTGCTTCACGATAGGCTATATTGAGATAATACAGATTTCCCTTAAAAATTCAGAATGCAGCTTTTCTTAAAAGGATTTGCAGTCTTGGCAGTCACTCTTGGACAAGACAGTTGTTTTGATTGATATAGTCTCCAAAAAAAATGCTTTTTATTAAGCAAGTGTTGATGAGAGGGTGGTTGGTCATAGTGTCTTCCTGTCTGTGCATATCAGGGGTGCTTTGGCATTCTATCTTCTTATCTGCTATAATAAATTTGGACCAGATATGCAACCTTAGGATTAATTACAGGCATCTTATTACACAGACCTTCCTTTTGGCTGGCTTTAATTATAATGTTTCAACATCTTTAATGTATCTAAATCTTATGACTTTATAAATATGTGGCACTTCAAAACTCCTGACTTAGCTAAATAGCAAGGTGGCTGAGTAGTGGTTAAAGCGATGGATTCAGAGAAAATATTTGACACACCTCACTCACTATGGAAAATAGGACTTTATTTTCTGAAATAGGTATCCCATTATCTTGTGTTGCATTGCCTCAGTGCACAGACTTCAAAGGTACGGTACATTTCACTGATATGCTACAGAAGGATATGTTACAGTTATTATGGAACAACTATTAGTGCCATGGATAGAAGCAGAAAAGATGAATGGAAAAACCCCCACCAGATAATTCTCTCAAGGCATATCCATAAATGTTACTGATAGGTAGGCAGGTAGCCATCCTGCATTTCAACTCATTGACAACTGCACTGGTCCTCATTGGGGGCCCGAGTCTTCTAGATATTTTCAGTTGCTGCTGGTGCTACCATAAAAGCTGACATGCTCCAAAGAGAATCCTGTCCTCTGCTCCTAGGTTACTTGCTTCATAGGTGTTAATGATCATCTGGATTGAAATGTCTCCTTTCATCGTGTTCTAACAGTATACTTCATCCGCCTCTGGGTTTGCTTATCAGTTAGAATGAAAGTTGTTTAACATACCTGGATTCCTACTTTATTCTTCTTGGGATCAAATTTGGTATTTGAATTATATTTTTTTTTGTCTCTTAGCTTTGTCTCTTAGCTTCCCCAGCTAACCTCGTTTCTCCTTTATTTGTGGCCTAACAAATTGTTCTGACTTTTGCTAAATCAATGTTACATTTCCTCATTTTTTTTTCTCATGTAAATTATTGTTTGCTTGACATCAGTGTAGGATTTTTTTTTAAGCTTAATGTCCAAAGTTCTGCATCTTGAAAGTAGTCAGTACCTCCAGATGTTACTGTTGTCAGAGGCGTGTTGGGAATACTTGATACAACCAGAATGAGATATCTGAATATTTGAAGCTTAATGTAAATAAATTCCTGAGATTATCAGGAAGCCAAATATATGGTTTTATTTTGTGAAGTTAAATATTAAAATATAACTTTACTCTTGCTTGTTTTTAAATAAAATATATTACATTCTTATTTTAGTGTTTTTTGACTACAAGTGAAACAATTTAATGGCTTTGCTTTAATTGTGATTGACTTTCAAATCATATTAAACAATTTTTTTCAGAAATTGACTTCAAAAAGATTTTTGGTGACCAGTCTGTAAAATAGTCTGTGGCCTTTTTTCCCCTCAATTCTAGGCATCTTCTGCTGCAAATTCTGTTTTATGAGCTACCCTAGTTTTGAAGTACACTGAACCGTCAGACCTAATTTGCAGAGTTTTGCACAGAATTCTCCATTAAATATTATCCAAATATGCACACAAAACACCTAGATTTAGTTTGATTGACTTGTCCCATTGCAAAATGTGCACCTGCTGTGAAATGAAGTCACAGAGAAAAAAAAAAAAGTGGAATAATTTAACTTTTTTATTTGTAAAGATAATCAGGGTTTTTCTGATTACATCTTAACTTCATAAATGTTAAATAACCTATCAGCATCTAGTTGTTGTAAATTATGAAAAAGAGTATTGCTGGGAATATTAACCAACTAAATCCTTGTTCTTTAGTGAACATGAAAATGTGTTATGGCAGGTTGTCATTGTGCTCATGGTAACTTTGACACCAAATAACAAAACTGCCATTTGCACTTAGGGTAAATTGGTTCACTTGTGCTTTTACGGTTCCTTTTGTTCTGACATAAATTTATGAACTCTGGAACTAACAAAGTCGTGTGGTTTCCCAGCTGACTTTAACAAATATGCCCATTTCGTTTCCTTCAGTCATCAGAGCACACAAGGCAGTAGTTTCAGACTGGCTGCAGATGCTGAAGGCTATTCTGGAAAAAAGATTCTTTTGACAACTTTCTGTGTTGCATGAGTATTTTTTTTTTTTCAGATTATAAATTGATCCGTTGATCTTAGCATTCAATGAATTTCATCAAATTGTAGAAAGATTTCCATTGGATATTGGAATTTTTTGATGTTTACTTAGTTTTATTTACAATTTTATGTTCACTTCTTGAGAATATTTTTTCTCATGATCATATTTATTATTGATATTGTTCCTAATATATTTGCAACATTTAGCAGAATTTTGAGATTTTGGTTGTGTTTGGGGTTTTTTTAGCATTTCTGCTGAGATGTGGACTGAATGTTGGACCCGAACAGATCAATTATTTTGAAATAAGTGTCCTTGGCTGCATATTGATGGCTAGATTCAGCTGTCCTAGTTTGTATTTAATCTTCACTGGGAAATCAAGCATTCTGAATAGTTCCAAATTCAAAGGTTTCTAGTGATTTTTGCCTAGAGTAAATGGACTGATCAGGTGTACAAAAGTGTCACTTTCCTAAGACAGTGGGATTTTCTGGCTGAAATATCTGGTCTGTTGTCAGGACTGGACAAGGAGGAGACCTTAACTGCAAGATTAAAGAAAAGGTTTCTATTTGATGTGCTGCCTACCATTTCAAGCTCTTACGTTTGGATATTCTGTTGTGTCCTTTACAGACACTCAAATTATGGGGCGAGGTGGAGGGGGGGAGGTAGTTTATCTGTAATAATGTATCTTTAATTATTAGTATAATTATACAATGCACACTCAAGTGCACTCTTTCAGGGCATTTCATCTTCTGTCTATCACAGACAAAAAGTAATTTTCTTTGTTGCAGAAGCCATCTAATTCAAGATCACCTCTCAAAGGTTTACTCTGTAATATCCTACACAACTTCAAAAGTTGTATTTCTGTTACTCCAGTTTTAAAGGTTAGACTTTAGTGTTTTCCTTGAAACTTTTACACTGAAAAAAAAGAAAATTTTACAGTGGGATTTTTACACTTTCTGACTCCTTCTCCCTTCACCTCTCCTAGTGACTAATATCAGCATCTTTTTTCTTGCTGTAAGCTGAGCAGTTAAATAAGATTGAAGTCACGCCTCCACGTCAGGGCTATTTTTTCAGCTTTTAGTGTAATGGCATTTCCTTTGTCTAGCATCTAGTAAGGCAGCAGCATCTTACTTCTTTGGGATTTTTATGTCCTCTTTTTCTTCCGAGAATTTTAAAAACTTGGTATTTCAAAGATTTTTCTGATCTTCCAAAGTACATCAGTTGTTTATAATACCATGAAGAAACTTGAAATCTTCCTAATTTCATGTAAACTTTTTTTTTTTTGTTAATGTGCATATTCACATACATACTTAGCTAAAAAAATCCATCCAAAAGATGCACAACAGTGTAAAAAAAAATGCTCTTTTTAGCTTCAGGGTAATAGTATCAATGCAGATACTTTACTAGAAAAGAACCAAACCCACAATTAGGAAAAAGAATGGAATTGTTTTCCAAAATTATGAATGGAATGATTCTCAATATCTGGAAAGTCTCAGAATTGTTCATAGGCGTCTGGTTCTTGGTGCCATCACAGACACCCCTGTGACCTCTAAAGTAGATGTTGAAAGACATAAGTGCTCATACTAAATAGATATATCTTAATTCATTTCAGAAAGGTACCTTGTCTACTTTTTTTTTTTTAGTTTGTTCTTTGTTAAGACTGCACCTTGCATGACTATAGAATGAAAGAAACACACTTAACAGGCACTGTTCTTTGGTTATTGTCATAGTTTTATGGAATTGCTGCTGTCTGCATAGAACAGTCTATAGTGGACAAGAAATTAAAAGTCTACTGCCCACTTCCTAATTACAAAACCAAATCAACAAAATAAACCCTTGAGAAATCGTGTGGGAAGAAATAAGAGAAGATCCAGGAACTTCTGCCAGTTATTCTGATGGGGTGGCATATAGCTTAGCTTGTCCTCATGGAAAAACTGATTTTTCAGCTTTTGAACAGAACTGGAAAATTAAGAATTGACAGCATGGGAAGACGAATAGTTGGGGAAAAATGTGTGAATTAAAAATAATAAAAATTGAGGGTTTTTTTTCTTCAAAAAAATCTAAAGACTGACTGGTTTTATGTCAATTGAAATGATAGGTTTCTTTGTTCAAGCTCGTGTATTGCACTTTACTGGTAAAGCAGACTTAAGAACCTACACTCAGCTACTGCTGCTGGGCTAACAAGGGATAATTTGCTGAATGGTGCCAATTCACTTCTTTGATCATATGACTCTATATTCAAACAGCAGTGCTTAGCAGCTGTTGCCACTCTAAAATAAAGAAACAAAAACTACCCAGTTCCCAGTCATAAGGTCACTCTTCTTCCCAGAAGTAGCAACTGCAACACTGAA
This sequence comes from Tetrax tetrax, assembly GCA_009806455.1. Classification (NCBI taxonomy): domain Eukaryota; kingdom Metazoa; phylum Chordata; class Aves; order Otidiformes; family Otididae; genus Tetrax; species Tetrax tetrax. The sequence continues at coordinate 721,659 of WHYT01017115.1, read as the reverse complement.
ATTGACTGAAGTGAATTTTAATTTTTAACTGAGAATGTAATGTCCGTCTTCCAGTTGTGATCTGCAGATGGATCTGTTTCATTTTATATTTCAGTTTCTGAAAGAGGCAGTAGGCAAAACTCCCGGAGGGGGCTTACATTTAAAATTGTATATGATGAATGCCTCTTTGAAGTTGTCCTGCACTGTTAGTATTTCAGATAATCACTGGTTCTTCTCTGTTTCACAACAGGGATATTCATTGTCAGTGTGCCTTTGGAATACAACGTCTTACTAAATGCAAGCAGTCCCACTCTACTGGTGAAGCCAGTAGGCCGCGCACGTTTTGCTTTTGTCGATGGCCTAGATCCATACACCCTGTATGAGATAAGAATACAAGCATGCCAGAATGGTAAGGTGATTTTAAAAGACTCACCTTTGTGACTGGAAGGGAATGGAGATTTTCCAAATAGATTCAACTCAGCAAAACATAAAATCCTATTTCTACATTGGAATCAAATGTTTATGTAGTGAAAACAAAGCCTAGCACTGAACGAGGCATTAAATATTTCTCCATGTTATATCATTAATATTTAAACTGAGATCTTTTTAAAATGTATTTTAGGTAATATGTGCAATTTTATTAAAAGCTCTTCACAAATAGCTTAACAATTTTTGAAAATGTGCATACAGAACAAAATCTGTTCTGTAAGCGTTCCCCAACAAGAGATGGTAATGATAAAGATGTGAGAGAAGAGCCCAAATATTACAAAATGCCTTAACTTCAAAGGAAATTTTCAAAATCCTAATAAAATAAGTCTTTCTAAAATCACACCTTGGAACCAATTCTTTCCACATCTGTACTAAATCAGGAGTCATTTATCGGTGTAGTTGCAGTAATTTAAATGTGTATTTAATAAAGAAATCAGATGAAATGAGGCAACATTTCATCAGGAGCTTCTTTACTTGAGATTAATTTGCTTTTACTGTATTATCTGTTATTTCTGATAGCTTACTTTAGAAATGCTTCATCCTGAGTTCCAACTCAAAGAAAAGTTTATGCTGATGGAAGCCACATGGGAATTCTGGCACTGCCATCACAGAATGAAAGTGATGTCCAAATTGGCTACTGCTCAGATTTCTCTCAAAAATTCTCATTATCTTAAGACTCTTGCTGAACTTCTCTTACTGGCCTGGGGACATTTTTGCATGGTTATGAAGACCATTATGGGATCCCAAAGTGTAACAAATCTGACTAGACAGATAGTGTTTGAAAGGATATTAAAATAATTTAACATGGCAAAGTGTCCTTAACCAGTTAATATTTTATTTTAATTTTTGTTCTATCACAAATCATGAAGTGTTCACTTGGTTTTTGCTTTTTTGGATTATTTGCTGCTTTCTTCCAGTTTATGCAGCCATCATATAGTTCATTTGAAAAGGGTGTTGGTTTGTTCTTGTATTTTAAATTTTAAGAATTACCTTTTTAGGCGAGGAGGAAACTCTCATCACTAAACAAACTTCTGATTTTGTAGGTGGGTGTGGAGTGGGTGGTCAAACATATGCAAGAACCGCTGAAGCATCTCCTAGAGAATTGAGCCCACCTGTTGTTAAAGCAATGGGATCTGCGCTCATAGAAGTGAAATGGGCACCACCTGAGAAACCAAATGGCAGAATTACTAACTACTTTATTTACAGGTAAACGCTTTTATCACTTCAGCTTCTTAGTTTTATTGAACTGTTCACTTCTTCATTCCTTGATATATTAGGTTAAAGTGTAGAAATACATGATAAAATATATGTTACCTTTCAAAGGCTAAAGTAAAATGCTGATCTGTGGATGGACTAGTTGAGAATAAGAACTGAGACAAAAATCATATTCTTGATCTACAAATGACAAAAAGCAGGTGAAAATATATTTTCAAGAATTCAAAGGGACAGAAAACTTCTAAGATAGGTACTCTTACTGTGTTTACTCAGACCACTGTGTACATTCTTTAATCCTCTCTGATAGACAATTGAGAATTTTGGAATGGAGAAAGGAGTAATTCACCATTTCCAAGATTTTTAAAAGCAAAAATAGATATCTAGGTTCCTAACATAGATTAATTTTCCAAGACAAATTATGTTCCTGTTTGTAAGTGAGTAATCTGGAGTGTGATTACAGTGCAGGTCCATTTCATAAAATCATCCAATTAAATTGCATCTGTTTATGTTCCTTGGGGTTTGTATTCAGCTGCCCTGTCTAGGTGGTTGACAGACACATCTTCACTGGCTATGAGGAGCTTCATAAGCTGTGCATGAGGATTTTTCTACATTGATAGCTGTGTTTAAGGAAGTATCAAAGTGGCAGAGCACTGACGTCTGCTGTGCCCATTGACCCTTTTATAAAAGCTTACTGAAGCAACCTTCTTAAATAGCTTCAGAAAGTCAGAGAATATAAAACTCAAGCCATATATTGAAGAGGAATTTAAACTCTGAAGTTCCTGGTTTTCCCAACTCTAATGTGGGAAAACAATATATGGGGCAAACACATGCTGGGCTGCACCTAGCCTCCCACAAAGAGTTTGGAGCATTTTATTATATTAGAGCTGTGACTGAGAAGACATGGAATCAAATTACCTTTTCAAACCAGCAGTGATAATTAATATAAATTCACTTTTGCCTTAAACACATTAGTAGTCTCTAAAAATTCCTGCTCTTTTTTTTTTTAATTGTCTGATCAAAACAACCATGTCCCTCCCCTGGATAAAGAGGAATAAAGTGTATGTTATACCCCAAGACATGTCTTCACTCTGTTGGTTTTGTAAATAAAGCTGATGATTACCACTACTATTCCATGGCAGCCATAGAAAGGGAAAATAGGAAATATAATGCAGAAAGCCTGCTTCAATGAAAAATACTGTAAATTGAATTTGACAGCATTTGATGGCATTTGATTATTCTAGTCACAGCCAAACAATGATATAAAGAGTAATATGAAACAGAATGTGTTACTGCCTAGCAGACTCAAAAGCAATAAACCTTCCTCCAATGTGACACAATCACTTCACAATCATAATTGTAGCCTGTTTGATACCTCTGAGTACAGCAGAAGGGCACTGACTGACATAGATACATTTTGTTTTTTATTTAAAGTGAAATGAAAATGGCGCACTGGGGCTCCAGATACAATCGTTATATTCACCTACATAGGCATGAATCACTTGGCAGTTATTTCAGCTGAAGTTTAAATGTGCTTAGACAACAACAATATCAAATCTTTCTCAGATAGCTGCAAAAAAAAAAAATCAGAAATGGGATGTAAGCACATAGTTCTTTTTCATTTTGTAGCCACACATAGCCTTACATTGTTATAGCAGCAAGACTGCAGTATTTCTATGGGAGGTTATGGCATGTAATTTCTTCTTCATCATGTGCCTCTTCCTTACTGCATCACCACCAAAATAAATTAATTTAACTCAAAACTTGGAATGCTTGGGGAGCTACTGTGTGTGCAGATCTTTGCATTAAAATGGCAGGAGTCGTGCTTTCCTAGAATCATAAAAGAACTTGCAAGTTTGCAGCCATTTTGTTAGAAACAAAAAAAAATTAAAATGTTACTTTATGATAAAAGAGATGGTGAGTTTTTTTTTCTAATTCATATAGCAATTTGAAACACAGATCTGAGGCTTTTAAACTTTTCTAGCAAGGACCACAGCTTAGAAGAGATTGTGAATGAGAAAAAATCTGGTTCATGAGACAATTACCCAATCTACTTTTCTTCCCATTCATCATTGCATAACATCCCTGTGACAACCACAGAAATTGCTAGTCTGGAAAAAAAATAATATTATGGAAATAGCTGAAGTATTTCTTTCTATATTTTAATAAAATATAGGTCACATCAGCTAATGGAATTGTTCTTTGTTGACCACCAGCATGCACTGTGTTGGATGCATGTGAGATGACTCTTAAAGAAATATTGCCTGTAAAATCTCTTGCTTAAGGGACTGTCTGAATTTCTATCAAAGTGTCTGTGTAATGTTCAGTAAGATTATATTATTTAGTATAAATATGTGAGATTGTAATTTATCTCTCATTCCCTGAGCAATCCTGATGGTGAAAATGTAGCAGAAAAATCAACAGGCAATTTAAGACAGAGTTCATTTCTCAGTGGCTGCTGGCTGTTGTGACTTGCAACGTAGAGGCTTCTAGACTGACTCTATGATTAATTCATTGCTTACCCTTTTACCCTTAACCATGAGCCGCACCAAAGACAGCTTCCAAGGCTGTCTTGCCATTAGTAGATGGCTTAATATAAGGATCCTTATGGATGGATATGTCATTGAGTATAGGAACTCCTGAAGGGTTTTTTTTATGCCTGTAATTGATAGAATATCAATTGATAGAATATCTAACTAGTGTAATACATGCAATAACATCATATTCCTTTTGTTCACTTTTTGGTTAAAAAAAAAAAAAGATTATTAAAAAAGTTACAAACGACATTAGTTTAGATTTGTTGATTCCAAATGGTAAGTGAGGCTGCTTTGTTTAATTGGATATGAAACTGTAGACAGGGAGCATTGTTGATGTTGCATTTTTCCCCCATGTTTAAGAGTGTGATTGCCCAATCATTTGAGTGTTACCCCAGGACTTCTCAGTGTTTCTAGAAATAACTCACTACCACTCTGGTAAGGAAAACAGTAGTCACTGCTAAAACAGGTACTTTTGTTGCATGGTGAAAGGTAAACATGTGAAGAATAATTCTGGGTTGACCTGCAAGACCTCACAGATTCACTGTATCTCCGTCCACATAAGAAAGCTGAGGGGTGAGTGTTACAGTTAGTGTTGCTGCAATCCTCTGCATACAGCTCTGTAGTGATCTGTCACAAAGATTATTATATTTTTCTCTTTATGTCATCTTGCTCAGACTGGCAGTGGGGCAGGGAGAATTTGCCCTTATAAAAATAACTGTGTCTGAGCATCTTTAAAATGAATGTAAGCAGCAAATCAGACTATGCAGATTAAGAGACAGCTTCCAGCTCTTGGAAATGTTATTCTCCTTTGCAGCTCATTGTACATAAGAAACACTTCCAGTTAAATGAGCAGTTGAATCTTAAATCTTAAGACGATTGAAATGATTGCAGACTGTTCAACCACTTCTGTTCAAAGTTTATTCATACATGAAGATATTCTGTGTTTTAGCGCTACAGATGGAACCATTTACCTAACCATAAGTTTCATTCATTAAATATTCAGCAGTAATAAGATCTAAATACTTAACCAGACTACATTGTACAGCTTTGCTTGTGCATGAGCTTGCAGTTGGTGGCATATTTGATCTTTCAGTGTGAAAAAAATGTTTATCACAGAGTTTGGAAAATTTATAAAACATAAATTTGTGTATTCATTTTAGTGCCATATTGCTTGGTCAGAAAAGACATATTAAATGTGACTTTATTGAACTAAAATATACTCGCTTTTCACTTATCTACGGAGGGTTTTTTTAGGCATATCTTCAAGCACACAGTGAAAAGACTGTATTTTTAGGTGCAGAGAAAGACATAGTAGTGATTCACCTTTCAGAATTTTGTCTTGCCTTAAGTCAGTGAACAGCACGTTCAGGAGAGTTCTGCATAAGGCTTAATTTGCTGTTACAATAGAGCATGGGGAAGTGTATTAAAAATAGCTGATGGAATTTTGGGGCCAATAGGAAATTTTGTGCCCTGACTCTCACAGACACTTTGTTGCAAGAGGAATTGCTAGGGAATCTTTCCTGCCTTTCACTCAGTTCTGCCCCCCAGTTTTCAGTATCAACGCATCTTATAATTTGCCTATTTCACTACACTAGAGACATTATACCTCAAAATTCTTATTTTTTAAAAATCACACTTCAACCCTTTCAAACTAAACAGTGTCCATATAACCTACTTATCTCAGAGTTTAGCAAAAAATCTTTAGCTTCATATAAGAAAATAAGGTATTCGTGCATGCCTTATATATGCATATAGACAAAAGATGAATAAACAGCTGTGTACATGCACGTATTCATTATATTCTTCATATTTGCAGGTAAATACCTGGGTGTATATTATTACAAGCAGCAAAGATTATAAGTTTTAAAAAATTGTTGCATTTTGTATTTTTTAAGTAATTCCTGGGGTTAGTTTAACAAAATAAAATCCAACAGAATTCTATGAAATACCGATTTTCTCTTGCCAAAGAAATATTCTTCGGTTTCTGTGTGTGTCTAGTGATGATGACATCCAGTAGTCAGATAAACCAATTTTAGTTCTGCAAATTTGCCCTACTTGCAATAAAATTGGCAGATGATGTAATTTGGTTTTTGTTGTTGGCATGGAGGATGAAAGTGCTTTTACATTCTACAAAGGCCAAGGTTCCTGTGAAGAGTAGGGGAAACACTTAAATTCATATGCAGTACAATACAACCGTCATTGAGATTTATCACAGTGTTTAAAAGTAACCAACTTAATTTCACACAAACATTTTTATGCCAATTGAAAGAATTGATTTGATAACTCTGTTTTGAAGATGAGTGCTTGCCTGATTACAACTGTTGTAAATTATATGCTAGAAGGGACCATATTAGAAGGGGGCTGAGGATCATCCGTTATCTCCTCTGATACTCAGAATATCACCAGATCCAACATAAGCAGATCTGTAGTAGGAATGCTAAATATGCATATATATGTATCATAGAATAGAATCATAGAATGGTTAGGGTTGGAAGGGACCTTCAAAGGTCATCTAGAATGTATATATATGTGTGTATCTACAGATATATACCTACGCGCAAAATACCTCTCATTGTGCCAAAAGTCTATACAGTGAAAAGTCTTCATATATCTTAAGTTTGCATTTTTAAACAAAAACAGCATTGGAAAAAATATGTAGGTTATTTCAGAAAGGTCTACTTGTGATATTTTAATGAGTTTTTGTGGTGGAGCTGCAAATTCTGCTAAGTTTATGCACAAGGGATTACTTATTCCATTCGCAAGAACAAATATGGTATTTATTGTGAGCAAACCAGAATTCAAAAGTGCACAGCTTTGGTTTTGATGGCATGATAGAGTATCTATCCCTTATTCACTAGGTAACATTTTTCTCAAGTATATTGGTCATAAGTTTTCCATAATAGGGGATCCTGAGGTGAGTACCTCCATAAATTTTCATTATCAGAAGTGTTGAAAACTCGCACCCATATTGCTATTCAAGTCATTACTTAGCCACTACCTATGGATTTGAAATTTCACATTATAAATTCTGAAAGTCTCATATCTGATGTGTTCTATCCCAAAAGGACAATATGCTCTTGTATTGCTACTCTGCTACTACGGATTGTGACAGCACACTTGTTTGACATGTTTTACACTATTCCTCTAGATAAAGGAGAATAATTAAATGATTGCCTCAAAAATCTCTTCTTCATTACTCAGCACCTAACACAAATTCAGGGAAATGCTTTTGAGATGCAAAGATAGATAGGCAGTTCCATGCGTGTGTAATGTATAGAAATAAATTCTGTGCTTTGATGAGGTACAGGTTGAACTTAGAAGTTTAGGACCTACTACCGTGGGACTGTTAAAGTTATTTTCAATTTTAAACATGTTGTCTTTGATTTAATTTCAGACGTCCTGTGGGCAGTCAAGAAGAGCTGCTTTTGTTCATCTGGGCTGAAGGAGCTTTGGAATTTATTGATGCATCCGATGCTCTAAAGCCTTTTACTCTCTACGAGTATCGTGTCAGAGCTCAAAATGCTGTGGGGTCAGTGGACAGCCTGTGGGCTTCAACTGAAACTCTGGAGGCTTCTCCATGGGGCATGGGAGCCCCCTGGGCACAAGCAACAAGTGCATACTCAGTGCGGTTGAACTGGACCCAGCCTGTCTCTCCCAATGGTGTTATATCTCTGTATCGAGTAGTCTATCAAGAAAAACGCAGCGATCCAACATTTAGCACCCCAGCTGTTACAGCACTAACCGTAATGGTAAGAACTGGACCACAAAACCAGTTTTAAGTTGTTTTTACTCTGCTTTGATTTCTTTGCTATTTTAAAATCTTACTTAATACTGACTGGAAAAATGGCGTTTCCAATTGCCAGCAGTTTTATTCATTTAAATTTTGTATTTGGCCCAATGCGGACTGAAATATCTCACATTAATATGTAATTCCTGATAGAGACAAGTAGCTTACTCGAAAGCATAGATGGATCATGTCTGGAGGAATTAAACACATACATCTAACTTTGTCAGCCTCACTCTGAAAATAGTGTCCTGACCTTTTTGTCTGACTGTCAAAATAGTTTTGCAGGATCTGCACAAAGTACAACAAAATGAGTCCTCCTTCTGTATAATTCTAGTTTTGTAATTCAGCTGGAATCACAAAGTGAATGAATTCATTAGTAATTACATAGTTCATATATGCAATGCATTTGCCTATTCCCCTCATAATTCACCAATAATAAAAGCATATCTACTTTTATTTTCATTAGATGTACTTATATTAGAATGTTACTTTGCACTGCTAACATGTTTTTCCCTTCAAGGGACTTTCCAAACATGAATGTCTTTAAATATTAAATTTCTATTCACTGTGTGGAGAGATAGACTCAGGAAAGGGCAGGTTGTTTTGTGAACGGACTAACAATGTTATGTAAATCAGTGACAGAAGTGCTTATGGTTTGTACAGTTACCACTGCTCCTCCCATCTATATATTACATTCTAGTCTTTCTATAGAAAGACAGCTTATAGGTAGTTGAACTGAACTGCTGTATATTAGGATAGCTGCTGTACTTGGCTGTCTTCTGAAAATATATTTTAGAAAATGTTTAAGGAGGTTGTAATAAAGTTGAGTTTCCTCAGCAGTGCCACCTCAATTTCATAAACCTAGATTTTCCCCTAAATTCTTATTTACCCCAATTATAAAGTGTCTGTTTGACATTCACGGAGAATCCCAAAGAGCTTTCTCTGGAATTCCCAATAGTAACCTTTAAGTAACTGCCTCAGACAAACATCAGCATGACAAGGTGGGAGAAGTTTCCAGCTCAGTAATATTACATACTCTCATGATCATATGGGTCCAAAGCAGTTTTGTGTATAGCTTCCTGGAAGCCTAAATGGACTAAGTTTGTAATACATCTTATTCTGAAAAATAAAAGAGGTCCTGATCTGAATGGGAGGAATACATACTTTTGGTTTCTGAAGTAGTTGCATTTGCATTGTACAGTATGCTAAGTTTTAAAAAGTAGATTGGGATTTTAAAGTTATTGAACTTCAGTAGCATTTTTGGTACTTAGCTCCCTTAACTTGTTTCAAAAAAAAAAAAAAAAAAAAATCACAATCATAATTGTGATAGGATACTTAAGATCTCAAAACCAGGAAAATGACAGGGCTTCTCCTGCTATTCTGCTTCAGCAGCATGCAATGTGTTGCTGAGCATCAGAATTGATCTGGCTGGTCATGCATTGCAATTTCTTCTAAGCATGCCAACAACAACAGAAAATGTCCAAGATGGTTGTATTGTGGGCAATAAAACCTACCAAAATGGTCTTTTAAATAATGTTGCCACAGTGTGTTTTTTTAACAGCATCAGTTAAAAGCCTTTTAAATTAACAAGCTATTATTTACTGAATTAGTATGTTCCTGGCTCCAAAATCCTTTATTCTCCCCAAACACTATCCTGAATCAAAATGACATTCTGGCAGCATATGTATAGCAGTTCTACTAGTGTTGCAGCACAGCTGACTTGCATGTTTTTTCTACTGGCCTTTGTCATGAACGTTTATCGATTATTATTTTCACTACCCATTTTTATTTGTAAATATTATACTACCCTTTGGGGAAAAATCTTTCTGCACAGCTCTTCCATCAGTTGCATTCACTTTAAGCTGTTGCCGCTACGTTGACTCAATAGAGTTGTTGCTGATTTATACCAACGAGCTGAGATCTGAATCCTGCCTCTTCTGAATATAGTAGAACAGCTAAAGCTTTGAATCAAAGTTATTGACATAAAGTGCACAGACTCCTGTTATCAAACATATCTTCAGGGGGTCAGGTCAATTATCCTAGCAGGCAAAAACCTGGACACCAACTTGCAAAGTTATAACCCCTTAAAAATAGCATTTTATCTTAAAATTGCTTATATACCCCTAACTGTAGCTTTATGAATGAGACACTTTAATTAAAATGTAATTTTATTGAAGGAACTAGCATTCCAATGATTAAACTTCTGCCCCTTTAAAATATAGCTTTCAGGGGTACTAGGCTAACTCATTTAATCTCCTAAAGCATCTCTATTGGAGCTCCCTCATGGGATACACCATTAGTCATTCTCTCACACAAGCTTCCATGTTACAAGCAAGACTTAAAGTATTAAGCAAGCAATGAGTTCGGTCCTGTATTTAATCTGCTAGACTCCATTCTTATCCCATTAGATTATTCCAGAAAAAAAAAAAAAAGCAGTCCTAGAATCATGGTAGCCGATCCGACCCTTGCTCTTGTTGGTTGCACCCTGGTTGCTTGCCACAGGACATAAAGCTTGACCAAAACCTAAAGTAGAAATACAATCCTTGTGACACTGCAGGTCTCGCTAATGTCCCTGCAGTGTTCTAATTTGACAGCTTCATTTCCATCCATTTCCAGAGCCAAATGCAAAGCATTTTCTGGGTTTTCCAAACATTTGACAGACTCCTATCCACTCTACCTTCCCAAGATGCAGGTATTCACTCCCTAGTTAAGGTGCATTAATCTATATTTGAATTAATGTGTCAAAGGTATGACTGACCAGTACTTTAATGTCGTCGCTGATCCCTTGAAATTTTATGGTGCTGATGGAGATAAAAATGAGAGCTCAGTTCAGAGAGCAAAAACTGCTGCCACTCAAACAGCAAACATCTCCCCACACCATCAGAAGCAAGTGAAGTACATGTGAGCCATTTTGATGCTTCGCGGTTAAAGAGGAGCGTCACCCATTTCCCTAGCTTGTTTGGCCAGCAGTGTAGTGAGAGATGTTAGGTGACAGCAAGTTAAACTGATGTTCTGGTTTATTTGCAGAGTAAAGTCAAGTCAAGACTGGTTACAGCAGTACAAGTGTCTCCCGCAGTGTCTTCCCAGTTCATTTTAACCCTCTAAAGCAAGAATAATATTTAGTGTCTTATTGACAGCATTAACGTGAGACAGAGGTGTTTATAGGGGAATGGATTGACAGTAAGTTATCATTTACAAAAATCTGTGTAAAGTGACTAGATTGTCAAAGCAAACTTCTTATTCTGGTCAACTTTGGTCTTAAGCTTGTGAACATAGGACCCAGAGCTGATTTCATTATAAAGCTAGGACCTGACAAACGGCATCAAAGCATCAGAGCTCTTTAATTGTTATATTCCAAATGTTACTGTTAGGTAAAACTGTGGGTAAGTTTGAATTTTTCCTTGGTAGATGTTTTTTGGATGTGTAATGCTCTTTCTCTCATGACAATTGTACGAAGTATCTGGTTGTTTATCATGAGCAGGAGAATTCAAACCGAAGAAGATAAGTAAACAATGTAAAAATATGTAGCTATTACAATGTGCTTGGAGAAGGAAAAGCATCCAGAGGGGAGAGTTATAAAGAAAAACTCTGCTGCATTGGGCAGTGACCCCTATTATTACTGTGTAGAATCAAGGCCTCAGTGTGTCAAATCCACCTCAGCAGAGTTTAACTAAAAGTACAATGTGCTTGTTACAGGATGCAAGAGAAAGGTGTAAGCATTATAGGCCTTATTACTAGGAAATCCTGCACCCATACCTACCTTGAAGCACAGTTCTGCTCACATTGTCTTTTGCAGCATGAGGGTCTCAGGCCAAATTTATCCTATAAGGTTTTTTTGGCATAGCTATGTCAGCTTGGGGTGTAAAAAATTAGCACATCTCTTAGCTGATATCACTACACCAGCAAAGTCTTTGGTTTGGATGCAACTATGCTAACAGTTGAGAACATATGTTGGCTTACCTTGCATTATTTGGGGAGATGGTATATAACTACACTGGCCAAGCTCCTCTTGGCAGATGCTTCATCTGTGGTAGTGAAATCTGTAGACATATTGCAGAATAGCAGTAATAATAGAGACTTTGGTAGGAGGATAAGGCTTGGCTTGCAGGATTATGTTGCTATAACCAGACAGAAATTTGTATATCAAATATATAACCAAACTAAAAATTATAAGTAAAGTCTACTTGCTGAGAAACTCTCTACAAGATATATTATATCAGAAATAATCTTAAGTGGCCAGTACTGCCATAAACATATGCCTCCTATGCAGGATTTTACAGATATCTGGAGTCTTGCATCCAGAGTTAGTTCCTTTCTATTCATCACATTCAGAAATACTTAATATATCCATGTGTGATCCTTCATTTCTGTTTCCTCATATAGACCAGTGAACATTTGGCAGCATTAGAGATGAGATACTACGTAGTTATTAACTTCCTTGTACATCACATTTTTCTGTAATGCAGTATGCAGGTCTGCGCATGACAACTTCCTTGTAGAAGAAAGAATGAAGATCATAGCCACAAGAATGAGGAAAAAATATGCCAAAGAGAAGGACTGGTGAAACTTTTTTATCCATGCGTATTTCAGATGCCTGGGAAATGGACTGCCCTCTAAGAAAACAAGATGAGAGCAAATGGAGGAATCCCTGTACATGCCATAAATTCAGAAGATGTGCTACTTAGCAAAGAATGAAAGCTGTAAACGGCAGTGGAGGGCAAAAGTTAATTAGGCTACTGTGCTGCTGTTAGCAAGTGGAAAGTAGCCACAACCAGAAACAAGATGGCTGCTCAGCAGTGCCCTGATACAGCCAAAAGATCGTATCCTTAGCTCTGCAAGGGCTTATGGGTTAGGGGGAAATCATACACAGATGACTAATTTTTTTATGGTTCACAGCCGATCAAAGTGAAATTCAGCAGCTGTTCAGGACAAGTGACCACTCTAACGGCTGTAATATAACCTGCTAAATAGAGAGGGAATTGCATGAGAGCAAGAGGTTAGCTGTGATTATCGGCAGGTGAGTGCTTTATTGAAGTTGAAAGACCATTAACATTGATGGAGTAATTATTTCAACTTCAAAGTAATTACCTTGATGGGTGATAACTTCTCCAGAGTTCCCAGATTTGATTGGACCAAACAATTGTGAACTCTTGAAGCCTAGAAAAATATTGCAACAATAGTGCAATGTTTAAATTGCTGAAACCACTGTTAGACTATTTTAATTATGCCTAACAGTGAAAAGATTTTAACTTACAACAACTGGTGACCTCTCATGTATAGAGACATTTGCTTTCTAATTTCAATGAAATGACCCACACCTACTACGTGTGTGCTGTATGTGATGGGTTTGCAAATGAATCATTTGATTTAAATGCAGTTTTTAAGATTCAAAGCCTCGTTAGCACAGTTTCAGGAAGGGCTTGTACTGGAATTGCTGTAATTGTTTTATTTGCCAGGAAAGCCCAATAATATAAAATGCTTCCTGTGTTTTAATCTCTAGACCTGTTAAACTTACACAGGATGAATATAGGACAAGTGCTCCTTCGCATTGAAGGCTGCTAAAAAAAAAAAAAAAAAAATGTGTGTGAGGCAATCTGTGTCTCACAGATTCTGTTGTTTCCATGCTGCTGCAGAATATGCTGGATTTGGCACTACAGCTCTGTTTAAATAAGCTTTTGGATTGGCACTACGATGCCCCTCCAGAAACTGATTAAGTGCTTCAGTAAGCTCCACCTATCAAGACAGACATGTAGAATTGCCTAATTAGAGCAGAAAGGATAAAATGGATTGTCGCACAACTTTGCTGATTTTGAAGTACTGTGATAATAAAATTGGATAAGAACGGTGAGCGAGAAAGAGAGAGGCTTCAGCTCTTCTATTTATACCACCTTTGCTGTAACCAAGGCCACTTCAGTGTCTCCTGGCTGCTTTTGGCGGCCACAGAAATATAACTTTAGACCTTGCTGGAACTCTGCCGAGAATGAAAGAATCCTTGTGAGTTAGGATGGAGGGTAACAGAGAAAGGTTTATCTCCTGTCTGTGAGGTCTTCATGTGTTGTCAGGCAACTGTTGATTTGAATTAGTGAAGGTTACACCAAATTAGTTTATTTTTTTACATTTTTTTCTTGAATATTTTCTCCCTAATTCAGCGTGCAACGAGAAGTTAACATAACTTTGCCCTTTAGTAAATTTTTAGACCGGAAGTGAAAATACTGGTTGGGTTATGTCTGACCATGCCTAATTGCACAGTCTAGGTTGACTAGAACAGAGTGCCTGGATCAATAGGGATTTTTTTTTCTAGAAATAAATTAGTTACCTATTTGGAAATACCTGGTGTATTTTATCCTTGTGTTTCTCCTTGTGGAAGATCCAATTTTCACCCATTCCATAGGTCTTTTTTTTGATGAGTGAAACACATATAGACTTAGCTTTTTTGAGGGATATTTACAATGTCTAACTTCAGGCATCTAACCTAGTTAGGAGCATGAATGTCCTCTATAGACCATGAAACATCCAGAATATCTAAGGAACAGACATTTACTGTCCTTGGTCTGTTCACACAGGACTGCTTTTCTCCAGTGCACTTGTGTGCCACTACTGGCATGTGTCAGTCAAAAGAAGGTGCTTGATTTTAAGCTGAATAATCAGCTGGTCTTTCCTAACCCACAGAATGGGATTATGCAGGTTGGCAGATTTAAAAGATGGTACCCTCTGACAGAGAGATGGTGGTAGGCAGCAGTCTGGAAGTGGTGAGCTTTTCAGTTTGTGCATCTGAGTCATAACAGAATAGGTGGCCACATGACAAAGCCTAAAGATAGATGCATAAAATGAGATTGTATAAATGCTCCATGTGCTATTACTGTATATGTTTTTACATATGCTTTATATTTATGCTTTTCCCTATTATGTTTTTCTGTAAGTCTTGCATTTCAGTTGTGAGAATAAGATTCAGCTGATCAGGCGCTGTAGAAAACCACCATTGACAGGGTGTTTTCTAATTTTTCAAAACAAAATAAACCCCCCAAACCTTCACCTTATTAAGTATCATTTGATAGGAAGATACAATATGAGGGACATTTTTCCCTTTGTGCCGTGTTGTGTGTGACTGCACTAAATCTGCTTTAAAAACAAGGTATTGGTAAACTACAGATGCTTTTTCATATATAAGTAGGGAATAAAATTGGAGAAGGAGGAGGCAGAAATTTGTTGGGTAATATGTACAGCTGTTTTTCAAATTAGATATCTGTTTAAAAACGCTTAATTGGATTTGACTAGTTTTTAATTCACGTTTAAGCAACATTCTTAAATGGATATATCCAGCAACTCCAAGATAACTCTCTTTGTTAGTAAAGTCACAGGACAGCTTCCTAAAATCCCCAGGGTCATGCCCAGCAGCTACAGATACAGGAATTCTTCATCTGGTAATTAGTAAGGCCATTCCCCACCCCCCATCCCATCCCATCCCATCCCCCTGCCTCACTCCTCTCTACAGACAAAGTCTTCTATTCAAATTGGCTGAGAAGTGTTATGTCATATGCTTATACTTCATAGGGAATTTTAACAAGCAGTATGTAATTTTAATAAACAGAACCTCTTTTTAAAAAAAAAGCAAGAGCAAGCCGTGTGACTCCTGGGAGTTGGTAATATAATATAGAGCCTTGTACCGCTAGGGACTCCATTTGAATCTAATCCAGGTCTACAGTCACCAAAGTCATTCTCATCAAACAGCCGCTGGGTGTCCTACGCAAGATAAGTTTAGTATTCTCAGCTGACCTCCTGTCCTTTCTCTTTACTGCTCCCTTTTGAATCCATTCCCATCACTCAGCTTCACAGCCTCATTCAAGCTCGTCTCCCCTATGCTTGTTGCAGTTTCCCATTTTCTGCCTGCCAAGTGACCTCTCTCTCTCCTCCTTTCAGACTTTACAAAAAGCCCTGGAATGCGTGTATAATCTTGTCACACTCTTTTTTTAGAGGGCGAGACCCTAATTCCTGCACAGTGCTAAAATGTGAGTTTATCAACAGAAAGCTCTTTGGGAGTGGGAATGGGTGTCCGTCTGTTAACTTACAGCACTATATAAATATTATTTTTGAGTCTATAATAGCAATTATGGTGAATAGGGGCCAGATGGCCTCTGTATCTAGGAAGCAGAATGGCCGTGTATTTTTAATGGACTTCAATGTTACTTTTTGACAGGAAGCTAATATTAAATTCTGTGTTATAGGTGCTTGTCAGGTGAGTATGGTTCTGAGTTTTGGTTTTTGTTAAAGTAATTACTAATGTCATTCCTGGATACTTTTGCGCACTAGAGCCTTGTTCTGTGATGGGGTCTTTGTTGTTGCTTTTTTTTTTTTTTTTTAAGGATGGTTATTGATCTCTTGCTGAGCTGAGATTTCAGTTTTATGCCAGATAGTTTGATTAATGTGTTGGTTTCTGTAAGTGGACTGAATGGGGATAGGAAGCACAAGCCGCTCATGCCGCCAACCCTAACTCCGTCAAGACACATAGCTCATTATGAAACAGTTATCAAGTATACATGAAAAATTAATTGGGCTCAGTTTGATTCTGAAAAGGATCAGCTTTCTACTTGGCGGTCCCTCCAATCTTTCCAGATGTTGCACGCTAACCCCTCGAGAAGCAGCGAAGGGAGATGTATTAATACATTGTATTGATTAGATCAAGACCCCTGACAGTTATTTGTAGAGATACCATCTGGCTGCTGTTCGAATTCCTTCACCAAAAACAGGACGTGACATGTTATTAATCTCAACTCTCTAAGTATAGACAGTTGCCTTTTCTGCTAAACTGCATTTTACCATTCCGTAGGAGATGGAGGCAGACCTGAAGGGTGCTGAAATTAAGGTTATTACACAAATTGAGCCATATGGTCCAAATATTTCAGCAAGAAAATTGCCAGGCAATAAAAATTGCTCCTGCCTTCCTAATGGTGTAAATTACAGTTTAACCATGGCTCTAATGATGTCCTTCTGCCGCGCTTAACTACTGTTACATGAAGGACATTGTTTTAAAAATATAAAAAACAAGTAAATGCCAGCAGCGTGTTTTACAATCTGTTAGTGTGTCATTAAGAACACTGTCAGAATTACATAAACATAATGGCAGGCAACCTAGCATACAAAAGAACGAGCATGGAAATAGAAAGTGTCTTGAAAACTCCTTTAGCTCTGTAATGTCAAGAGCCCTTTCCCTTCTGGAACTTTTCCAGCAGGGGAAAACGTGGCTGCTTCTTTATTCCACTTCTCACATAGGCTCTGATGGAGATTTAAAAACAAAAAAAAAATATGGACTATTCTGATGCATTTTGAACAGGTGACAATGGAGGAGTATAAATTTACTATCACATTATACTCTAACTGTATATAAAGTTAACTAGGTATGACAAAGGAATTCAAAACGTGACTCTCTTTTCAAACTGAAGCATTGTTTTTATTCTTTTGGATCATAATGGGACTTTTTTTTGTTGTTTTTCAGACTGTTTGGAGAATTGCAGAGTGTTAGAAGGGTTTCAGAGCTCAAAAACTCTGTGAATTTTACTAACCGAGATAGCAATCCTAAAAATTTGTTTATTAAAAATAGCTGTAACTTATTTGTTAATAAAAACAAAATGAAAGTAGTTATCTAGTTAGCAGATGCATTACTGACTGATTCTGGTGATTCATCATACAATATAGGAATTAAATTGTAAATAAATAAAGTGAATAATTAGCCAATAAGAGTTAATTTCAAAAACACTCATTGAACTATTCAGTTTTTAAAGGAAAAACTCAGAGATGGCCATACAAAGAGGAAAAATCACAGAATTTATAATAAATCCTATTTGGAATATTACGTTTCACTGCTTCTACTTTAAACCACGTGCAGAATTTAATAGTTCATCTGTGCCAGACCTTTTGGTAAAATAACCTAGCACTGCCATGTTACCAGCTTGAGTTCTGACTGACTGGGCGCACATCAGTGGTTCAGGAGAGGTGCATTCAGAGCATTCTGTGCCAGTTTGGTTGAAGTGGCTGCTGGAAACCAAGGGGTCCTGCACCCCACCACTGCTACCCCTCCCTCCCTTGTACTACGTCGCTCTGGGTCTGCTGAGCAGATGGAGCTGCTGCTTCCCCCACCTGTGTACCTTTGAAAATAGAAACTTCCACACCCTTGCAAGGGCACCCAGTTCCTGCTGGATCTTCATGCTGGTGGAAATGCATTTTCACAATGTTGAAAACACAACTGAGTAATGGCAAGCACACCAATGGAAGAAGGGAGACTGTGAGTTAGCTGGTTGGTGAATGAGTTGACAGGCAGCTCTTGTATTTGTCTTCAAACCTAGCACAGTTTCTGAATCATGTGCCGATCTCATTTGTGTGTGGAACGGGGAAGAGATGGCAGGGGACTTTTAGTCTTGAGAAATTTGAATTGAGCCCAAACCAAACAGTTAATCAGATTCAATGAAGTTTAAAACAATCTTTACATCTGTCCTTTCAGCTTCTCAGTGAGTTCTTCTTGGTTGGTTTGTTTCCAAAGAAACCGAAGGCAGAAAAGAGTAGACTCTTTTGACGATGATGGTCTGAAGGCTTCCTATGTACAATGTATGGAGGTACTTTACATACAAGTAACCTATAGTAGGGTGGGAACAAAGTTGAAATTATGAATCTGTTCCATTAGAAACTACTTCTTTATGTAGTACATGTGTCTTTTGAACACTTCTGTGCGCATACCACCCTAACATAGAGGCAATGCTACTGCCGGGGTGTGGTCCATCTGGATGAGACACCTGAAGTGTGTGTTGTCTGTGTGCCAAACCGATTCCAAGGAGGTGTATATTCACAACAGAAAAATGAACCGAGGTTCCAGTATCTATTTAACCTACTGGGGCATACAGCAAATCATTACTAATTTTCCTTCTGAATTTTGCTCCAAGTATTTTTCCAAGTCCATTTGCTGCAGGTTTGAATGCACCAATTCTTTTTTTCCCATCCAATACAGAGTTCCTAGCCTGAGCCAAATCCTCCATGCAGTGTGGAGATGCTACTCTAGCGGCTGCAAAAAAAAAGGCACCAATTTTAAAATTGTCTCACAAATCAGAATTGCAAATGCAGAATTCATATAGCAAGAGGGGACTCCTTGCAGTGATAAATTTCCTGTATTTTTGCTATAAAGAAAACTTTACACAAACAAAATGAATGAAACTTTGCAGAGCTCTTCTATTTCAACATGCTTTAAAAAAAGAATTAATGAGAAGTCTGGAAGACATCTTTTCCCAGATGAATTGAAGTATTATTCTTGTCATTATGGCATCATAAAATTATTTTTTATTGTTTTCTCTTCGGGGGTTCAAGATGGATGATAATTTAGATTTTCTGTAATGCCAGTCTATGCTAGAAATGCTAGACCCGTGATGTACTAATAGACCATAAGATTTATGCTATAGTTGTGGCTTAAGACAGTGACATATTTAAGTGCTGTGCTTAATGTTACTTGAAAGTCTTGGCCTAAAAAGACTGAATAGAGACCCTGAGAGCAAATTAGAAGAAAAACATCACCTTTTCCACCAGGTAACACAATAGTTTGAGCTCTAGTTGCTTTGAGTGCCCCCTTTGAGGGCAAATAGAGCTGATAACACGTGGCTAAAATATGACATTTCTGAGAAAAAAAAAAAATTGCAACTGCTCTTTAGTATACTGCATTTTTCCATCTTTCTGGCCCTGCATAGAAGCATCACAACACTTTCAATAGCTTTGTTAACAAACCCCTCTAATGATATTTGATTTGAGACTATTAATGCAAAATTTAGACTGCACTGATTTGAGTAACACCACCTCAGACTGAAGATCATTGCCGACATGTTGACCTATCCATGGAAATCAGGAGTCAGGGATGCTTGCTTCAATATCATGGGTTAACTAAACCCAGTCCTTGTTCTGGTTGAATGCCATCTGCATACACCATTTAGTTTTGTCCTTTTAGGCACGAAGACCTGATGCGGGAGCCTTGAGAAGGCAAAAGGAAGCTTCCATTGATTTTGAAGTGCTTTGAAACAGCCATCAAAAGGTTTCTGTTTCACCTTAAGAAAAAAGAAAAAGTTCATTTGTATGATCTGTTGCTGTGTACTGATTGAAAATGTTGTCATTGGCTCTTTGAATCTTAAGTGAATTCAAGCAAAAGTCACAGCTCTGAATTCTAAAACCTTAGTTTAGGTGGCCAACGTAAACTAGTCTGTCTAATCTGTCTTGACAGAGAGTGAGGCTCCTCTAAAGGACTATTTGAAAAAGAAGTTTAAAATAAACATTTGACTTTCCCTTTGGAGGAACCACCCTTCCTCTGCACAGAGTATAGAGAATAACTGATGACACTAGCTACACAAGTTTTGTCTCTGAATGTTGGAGCTCTGACTATTTACCATAGTACCTATTTTAATCTTTGAGTACTTGAATACATTTCCAAGTCTGGCCCAAAATGACTACATTGTAGTAATTTCTTTTTGGAGTGCTCATTTACGACATGAATACACGCAGCTAATCAACAGAGGAGAGAGTGAAACTAGTGGATTTACAAGTTAATATGCTGGAGTCAATAATGTGGTGTAGACATTTTCAATTCTGAAAGCAGCACAATTTGTTTTGTACTAAGCTTAACGGTATACCTGTTGACTTAGTGATCTATTTTCATTCTGAAAGTAACTTAAATATCCAAGGAAAATACAGAATCTGAACTAAACTTGTTAAGCTTCAGTAGTTTTCAAGTAATATTTCCGTGTTTTCATCTTCCATCTCTTCTGTAACTAGTGCGTCTTGCAAGTGCAAGCCACGAGCAGATCAGATTTTCTTCTCTTTTGCACTGAGAAGCCCGAGCTACACTAGAAAGGACTAATGAGTGTTTAACTACATGAAAAGACGTAATTAAAGGTTCTGGTTTATTTATGCATTAACATTTAAAAGTGAAATTAGCTAACTGCTTTTTCTGTTCACACTGCAGCAGATTTAGCTGTCTGCTTTTCTGTGTACGTATATGAATTTAATGTTGGTCTGAGGGCATAAAAAAATGGGAACGGGCAGCCTGCAGACGCTATCTCATATGCTGTGTGAAGGTGAGTTTTTCCCCAGTGGTGTGCCTTCAGATGCTTAAGCTTGAGGGAATTGTAGCCATATGATCCTAGGAGGATCTGGAAGTTCATCCATCCACTGTGTTTACTTGCATTCAAGGCATGAAACCCGCAACTAGCTTCTCTTCCAGTTACTCTACCAAACTCTCACCACTCTTTTTGCTAGTCTTCTTTTCAGCCCTTTTTTGGTGTGGAGTTGATTCTGAGCCTTCATATGGCAACATACAGCTGCTAGGGGGCACAATAATGTATAACTTGGTGTTTATTGGACCTCACTATTTTTGTGAACAGTGCAGTCCATAGCAGCTGCTGTGGGGAAACAAGACTTTTGTTTTTCTTACCATCATGTGACACAAGGGCTTTTCAGGCTACTTGCTGAAGCTTTCCACTAGCTTATAGGACCGGCCGGGGCAGGGTTTCCCTGTAGCAATCTCCTCCTCCAAACTCAGGGGAACATCCCACAAGTTCTGGAAGGAAGGTGTCAGATCCCTGCTGATACTGTCCGTATTTTGATGGGAAACTGTGCTTTGCTAAGGAATATGTTCCCAAAGCATACACCTAAATCTGTGTCTAATCAATATCCCCTGCTGATATTCAGAAGATAGGCTGAACTTTCCTCCAGCTGCAGAAGAGAGAGAGGACCTCCCTCCCTGCGTAAGCAGTATGCTTCTGGCCTGCTGCTAAGAGTGATGGCTATGTACCAAAAGGTGCAGAGTGAATCTGTTCTTCCTGGGGCATGGATTGGCACAATTGGACTGCACCTTTCCCAAACTGCTACATGCACACTTCCATTTACTTTCAGTCTGTCTCTGGAGAGCAGGTATTTTTATGTAGGAAGTGTAGCGATATACCTGGTGAAGAAAAGCCTTTCAAGAGATAGGGGTTTGTATGCTTTTTGGCCCATGGTTTTTTAAAATACCCAGTTCATTTTAAAGGTGACATTTTAAGTTCAGCCACATATTCAGACTAAACTTTGGTGTTTATAATGTATCTCCAAGTAAATTGTTTATGCTTACCTTTTAGTATCTCTCAGAAGTTATTACATGCATAGCAGGCAAAGTTTGAATGAAAAGCTAGGACTGTTCGGTACAGGGTAGAGAAAAAAGAATAAAACAGTAGGAAGTGAAAACCTTTTAGTATCCTTTAAAATGTTGCTTTTATTTTCCATTGTGTTGGCAGAAAGCAGGGATTTAAAGCTGTGAATTGCCTTGAGGCTGTGTTATCTTCCTCTACTTAGCAGCCGTTAGAAATGCTCTTTTTTGCATATGTTGGGTGAGAGAGACAAGGACTCAGAATGCCTGAGAAATGGGAATAAAATAAGCTTGCATTTAACAAAAATATGACACATCTCTTGTACCTGTGTAAAATGGGATCTAAAACAATAGTTTCCTGAAGCTGCACACATTAACACAGGGGGATATCCTGAGAATTAATTAATTAATGTTTGTAACATGATGTGAGATCCTATGATGAAAAGTCATATATAACTGCAAACTCTTAATTTTATGGAGTACAACTGACATTCAGTGGCATTTTCAGGGAAACCGATATGGGAGTTCACCTGCAATCTATGTTAAGATTCAGATTGTCCTTGTACAAGTCCCCTTAAAGATTTTCTTCAAACTTTCTTTCTCTTTATATTTTTTCCCTGTTATGTCTATTGAGCTATGCAAAGGCAAAAATTGAAAATAATTACTTTTATAGCAGAAAAATAAGGCTTTCCCCTCTCTGTTTTCCATTCACCAAAACCACAGCCAAACTCTTTTTTCAAATTTTACAGAAAATAGAAATCTTCAGATACTGTGCCTGGGTCATTTTAAGATCAGATGGGAGAATTTTACAGTGTTCAGAGCCATTTTTCTTCGCAATATCATATATGGGATAATTTGAAAGGAGATGAAGATGGCAGTTTATGGCACAGTTATGTGTAGACATGAGTGTCGTAGAGGATCAGTATGAATGCTTGCAAAACAAAACTTCAAATGAAACCAAAAGCCAAAACATTTGATAATGACAAGGGCATGCTATTTCTACAACAAAGCAAAACTGATTGCCACAAGATACTTTGAGTTGAGTAGTTCAGGTACATAATTTATCCATTTTTGTGGATAACAAAAAGATCCACATTTTCATTACATGGGTTTAATATTACAGAAGCCCTTCTGCAAAACAACTGTCATTCTGGACATTGCTAGAAGAAAAAAGATATGAGACTAAGAAGACACCGACTGCACTGATGTGACAGTCCAGATTTTGTTTGTTCTGACAAAAGCATCTAACTTCATTCTGGCCATCAGCCAATATATCAAATGGAAAATATGTTTTATAGCATTACAAAAAATACATTAACCCCCTAATGCTCCATATTAAGGGATGTACCCCCCACCATTTGCAGGTTTGAGCCCTGAGGCTGTAGCTGCTGTTTCACAGCAGCAGTGTTTTTTCTTTCTTTTGCTGTGCCTACAGACAACATAGAACAAATCCATGAGAGGAACACTACTCCTAATTGTTAAAGAGTAGTGGATGGAAAGTTGCTGCTCAGCAGGAGCACTATGTGGGGTGCTTATTTTAAACATATTCCTAGAGTTCAGCTATATGAGCGCACTAGTTGTAATGTAGAGATACAAACCTGAGACAGAGTTTGCATGCCTGCCTTTCCTAGCTTTTTACCTTCCCTGAAGACATTGTTCTATCCCAGATCATAAAGTTTCACCTGAAGGATCATTCATTCCCATTCCCCTTGTGACCGAGGCAGACTCAAGAAATTGCAAGTTCTGCAACGCCTTCATGAATTTATGCAGATTCCAGATTACACGGTGTGTGAATTCGGAACATCAGAAAAACCTCCCAGCTCAATCCCCTAGGGTTTCACATTGGTTTAATATGATGCTGGGTTTCATATACCATGAAGTCTTTGCTGATGTATCTGCTCTATCCTCTCTGACTCCCATCAGCTGTCCACAAAGCATGCCCCACTCAGCTAAAGACCAGAACATACAATATAGGTGGATTTTACCAAGGCTGACACATAATTGTTTTTCAGTGGGTTTTAAGTATTTTTATCTCATCCTTTATTGTATCGCAAATAAGTAGCATTAGAATTTTTGCTTCCGATTTTGCCTTTTTTATTTTGAAGAGAAACTTAGTCTAGTTCTTCATATCCAGAATGATTGTTGAAAGCAAAAAGTATCACTCCGGTTAAGTAAGGATGTCAGATTTGAACTGACCAAAATCAAAATTTAGGGAAACAGTTCTGTCAGGTGTCTAGTTTATAAAAAGAGTTGCTTCTCTCCTTCTCCATCAATTTCTCATGATGAGGAATAATAAACAAGGTTTAAAGTGGAAAAATGGGGGGGGGGGGGGGGGGGAGAGGAGGGAGAAAAAAGGTGCAAAACTATGGTTTGTCATACAGTACATCATACATTGTTAGAGATAAAATATTAATGTTAGGAAAACATGTTGACATCATCCTCTAGATGGTGTCTCTAGTGGAATGTCATGTCATTGATATTTTGGTTTATTTGATTTATTTTAGTTATGCAGAAAAATCTCTTTTTGTATTTCATTATTTCTTAGTACAAATTAGACAAATACAGATGCAAATACATTTTTGAGAAGGTGGCACTTAGCAATGTTTGATGAATTTTAAATCAATAATTATGTAAGAAAAGAAAATAGAAGAGTAAAAAGATGAAAAAAAAGAAAAGAAAAAGGAGAGGAGAGAAAAGGAAGAGAAGAGAGGAGAAGATGATCTTACTGAAATAGCATGGAGAAGGCTACTGAATTGTTGACTGCCCAAAGAGGTTTTTTTAAGGTTTTACTGGCACAAGTGTGACATTGTTGATGGTTTAAAAGTGTGCTGCTATGACCCGAAGGCCAACACGGTGACTGAATGCAGCTTGCTAAATATGCTTGATTTCATTTTCACGTGCAACGCATCCTAGTTTTCTTTGTGGTGCTTTGTTTTCAAGTCAAAGCTAGGGATTCAGGATCAGGGATTCAGGATTCTCAAAGCTGGTGAGACTGCAGCAGCTCCCCAAGTGTGCCAGTAAAGAAAACTGTCTTCTGTGAAAATAGGCACCAGCTCCACTAGACAGATTCAGCTGCGTGTAGTTCACAGTTCCTTACATGCTCTGCCAGAAGGGAGGAAAATTGCAATGTGATATTTATATATCAAGTATTAATTGTTGTATGCAGAGCATTTTAAACTTAGATTACTGCTGTTTCTAAGATTTCTCCCTGGCATAGTCAACAGTTCCCATGTAGAACTATTCACATGGGAAATGATTCAGTTATGTGCTGAGTGAAACAGGCTGTGCAAATTAGGGTTGTTTTACTAGAAAAAGCTGCTACCGTGATACTGTTAGGAAAGGACGAGAGGATGGAGTCACAGATGAGAGATGAGTAGTGTTCTCTGATGTTGATGGCAAAACTACCATTTGTTTTAAAAACTGATTACAAGAACATTCTTAAAGTTGATAAAAAAAACCTCACAACATTAAGTTTGCTGGGAATCTCAAGGAAATAATATTTTCTGATCATGTAATCAACTTATGTTTTAATAAAGAAGCCATTTCCTAAATTTTATGTGCTTTATTTTGTAATTTGAATCTACTCTAGTATATCTTTAAAATAAATTTTCCTATATTTATTTATAAAAAAAAGCAAGCTCAAATATAATGAATTCCTGAATATAATTTCCTAGCCACTGCAGAAGAAAAGACTGCATCAATCCAGCCAAGGGCTGGGAAAGGAAAAGTGCCTTTTGATCTCAACCAAAGACAATTTGGGAGAATATTCACTGGGCAAAAATGTTTCAAAATTATTGTAGGTTTAATAAGAAAATGTCTGGTTTTACAGACTTTAAAATGTTATTGAAGTGTTTATTTAGTTTTCTTTCATAACATTTATTTTTTCATATGCCATGAAAATTATCACCAATGTGGTACATGTTACTGGTATTGAAGGGTAATATCAAATAATATAAGAATGATGATTTTAAATGAAAAATATATACTGAAAGGCAATTTTAATATTCTAAAATTAAATGCAAAGTTCTTAAAATGTGAAAATTTAGAAGTTAAATTTACAAAAAAAAATTAATGAAAAAATCTAAAATTATTTTTTATACAAATAAGGAGGAAAATAAATAGTGCAATATCAATTTCTGGTAAAAATGGAAATTCTGGTCACCTCTAGGCAAGATAATTTCTGGCAAAATGAATAGGATTTTGGTTTCTATTTGCGTAACCCTTGAGATTTTTTAGTACTACCACAGGAATAATTTATATTCCAGTCCACACTGCTACAGGAAGGGACTATAGATTACTTGTGTATCTGTAAGTTATATCTTTGTAACTTTGACCATAAGGCTTTAGGAATACAGTAGATTTTTTAAATTAAAAAGACTTGGTGTGCATGATATAAGCCTGAGAGGGAAGGCAACCCAAAGGACAAGTTAGGAATTGCATATGAGTATGAACTCAGTGCAGTTTTTAGAGTGAAGGCAGAGGCTTCACTCTACCCAGAAGTAGGCTGGGAAACAAGAGTGAACATGAGAGTCAAGGTGGAAGCACCCCCAGTGCTTTGCAGAAAATGGCAAAGAATCTGGATTATATGGAAAACTGGGTAAGAGGATAATGACAAAGGTGAGAATAAACTGAGTATCTTAGTAAAACCCCAAGCATTCCCCATCACTTCTGTCACTTGCAGAGGAATTGGTTTGACTTCTTTGATGGAGAATTTGAAAAGTGTCATTGGAGGATGGTCAGATTAATGTTCTGACTGCCAGGAGACCACAGCTTTCTCCTCCTTTGTCCAGGGAGAGTTCAGCATCTCTGCCTCTGCAGACAAGGGAGTGTCATACTGAATTACCCTCCCATCATATATGTCTGGAGATTATGAAAGAACAGGTTTAGATCCTTGCACCACTACCACCATTAGCAATGTGGTAGTGTCTGATGCCACTGAGTTTAGTTAGATACTCACAGAAAGAATGAGCTAGCTTGTAAATCAGATGTCGAAGATGATAACTGCCAAATAGAGTTCGAAGAGAAGATAGGGAGAGAGAAGAAACCAGAACCTAACCTTAACATGACTGGTGACAACTTGCTGAGTTTTGGTGAATACCCCTGAAGAAGGCACAGATAAGCTGACTGTTGGGCAGCTCTTCAGAGGCTCAGTGATCTTCTGATGTGTCTGTTGCATTTTGAACTCATGCCCTGAGACTTGGGCAACTGAGTAAGGGGGCCTGCCTTGAAAAAAGGAAAAGCCCAGTGACACCTCTGGAAAGTACTGCTTCATCAGATCGATAGATTCAAAGATGAGTAGGTTGTGTAGTTGTATGCAGTTTAAACATTTGTGCAGGGAGTCCACCCGCGCACAGTATTATTGACAGCTACAGATCAATGCTAATTTTTTATCATTTTCAACCTACAAAGACCTCTTGACCCTGTTGCCACCTTAGGGGCACTTCAAGTAGTCAAAAGCAATCACAGTAGGCAGCATAAAATCATCAGACCCTTGAAGGCTGCGCAGCCTTGCCCGTGCCCAGGAGGAAGACTGAGACATAGCGAGGAAGGCAGGCACCTTGCATTACGGATGCCGCTGCCTTTGAACTGCATGAAAGACTATGCTAATTTGTTTCCAGACTTTAAGTGACTTCTGTGCTCATGAATTAAAAAATAAACAAACAAAAAAGGCAATCTGAAGCAAATCTTGACAGATCCATTATTCATGATTCATGTTCACTTGTTTTATGTTTTGAAAAATGTGTTAAAACAAGGTTTTATTTTAAATAACTTTTATCCTAATTTACAGTTAGAAGAGTGGAATTAGCCGAGGAGTGTATTTGTTGCTGTTAAGAGCTTCTGCTGCCACTGGCAGCATGTGAAGTGTTTAACACAGCAAAACCAAAGGTGCGGTCCTGCCTGGAGCAGCGGTGGTGCTGCCAGGGCCGCGCAAGGGAAGGGGACGGGGCTGCCAAGAGCAAGGGCTGCAGTACGGGGGCCAGATCAGAGTGGCTCGTCACAGTTTGCCTCAGGTGTCCATTTCTATAGCGTTTGCTTTAAAAGGATGGGCCTTATAGGAGTGTGAGAGTGCACACGCTTAAATGTTTGCTGGATTACTCTTGACTTAATGACTAAATGAGTGGGAATGCTTCATAGTAGGAGACAGAGAAAGGAGGGCATGGGATTGTAGTTCATCGGATTTCATGGTCAGTCAGTCTGCAAACATCTTAATGTTCGTATTAAAATTTTGTTTAGTTGGTTTGCTTTTAATGGTAAATGAAATCTGGCCTGTTAGCAGTGTGTAAACATGGGATGTATGAGTTTATGGCTTTGCAGACAAAGACTGGGAGAATAGTCCAGGCAGTGGTTTTGCTCCTGTGCCTGTTTAAGGCCGTGTCATTGTCTGCTGAAGCCAAAGGTTACAGTGTTATCCTTTGCAACGTGTATTTTACTAGTTATATTTGACCATTCCAGCAGGACAGTATTTCTAGGCTGAAAATATCATGGGAGGACATTAAGTAATTCTTAAAATGAATCCCTGAGACTGCCATCCATCCTCTTTTCAGCATCGGCCTTTGAGCTGAGTAAATTCACTAATGGCAATGGCAGCAGTGCAGGGGGAGAAAACGTGGCTCCGTATTCTGGGAGTATGTCCCCTGAGCTTACTTCAAAACCAAACAAAACAAACATACATGTAAACCGTTTGCTCTTCAAGAAGCATCTGTAGGAGCCAGGGATAAAAGTCATCCCTGGAAGGAATGGTTTAGCAGTCTCCAGAGAACATGATGAACTGCAGGCAAGGAAATCCCTCCATCCTTGTTTCATTTCAAAGTGTGGTGAGGATTGTAAATAATTAAATCTTGGGGTTTAGTGGGAAAACGTGGGTGATAAAAAAATGCTGGGTTTCTACTGAAAAAAAAAAAAAAAAAGAAATCAAAATATTTGTGGTATTGCTGTCACAAAAGTCCACCCTGATGATGCAGCTGATTAGAAAGCAGAGCCATTGCTTTTTGTATGGTGTTTGTAATAATGTGTTTGTACCTTCGGCAAGCCTCTGTGTAGCAGTTCAGGGGCAGTAATTTAATGTTGTGTGCTCCTTTCCTCCCATCTCCACCCCCGAACCACGGAATGTAAATTTTAGGCTTTTAAAAGTTCTGTTTTGAAAACCTAATAGATAACTGTCGTCATAAAAACTATTAATACAGACCACATCCAATTGTAAAGCTAATTTTAATCATGTTTTGTGCCAACGTAATTTCTGATGCCAGATTTTTATGCTAAGCATGAACTTCAATTTGAGCTCTGTTCTTTAACCTGCAGTTCATAATTTTACATTCGGCTGTATAGGTTTTTGGCTATGGCAGTTTGAACGCTT
Organism: Tetrax tetrax; assembly: GCA_009806455.1. NCBI lineage: Eukaryota > Metazoa > Chordata > Aves > Otidiformes > Otididae > Tetrax > Tetrax tetrax. The sequence goes on along the minus strand of WHYT01017115.1, from coordinate 692,161 downwards.
CCACTTTCAAGGATCTAAGCCATAAATGTTTATTAAAAGAATCTATAATGAAATCAGTTTTGTTATTTTTTTAATGGCTGCCTTGAGTATGTTGGATGACTGAATGCACGTTGTTAATCATTAAGTACTCATGTTACAAAAAGTGTTTGATAGTATTGCCATCTAGGGGCTGAACGAAATTCTCCATGCTGAAATAAACTGTAATTGAACAGGTGCTGCTATTGACAATATACATATGTTTTTGCTTTATAGCCCACATGCTTTCCATGTTTCTTATGACAAAAGATATCTCTAAATGTCCCACAGCAGCCAGAGCTTTTTTATATATAATCTGTTGGAGGTGATTGCTATTTGCATTTGAGCTTATGCTTTTTTGGCAATGATGACTGGGAATTCCGAACAAAGAATTATACTTTTTTGCATTATTAATCTTGGTAGTGTTTGCCCTGTTTAACAGAAAAAGGAATCATTTATCAGAAAAGTATGTTTATAATCTGTACTTGTGGCATCTTCAGATTTAATATTCATAATGGTCATTCAAATGCTGTGCTATATTTATCTAAAAGACTAACTCATTGTTGTGAGGAAATAACTATTTAAATATTTATGATCTAACTTTTAATATTTAAAAAAAAGAAATTAATATTTCTTTAAAATTTGTTTCTGAGTCTGATAGCTTAACAAATGTTTAAATATTAAACAATTGGAAGTGTTAGCATTTAACAACTTAATATGACTTACTGAAACAGGGAAATTTACTTCAGCTGTTTCTGCCACACGAAGGAAACAGAATTCCTGCAATCCCATTTTTGATAGCTGTATAATTAATGCAAAAATGCAACTAAAAATGAGATGAAATATATCGGTGACCAGCAGATCCCCTTTCTTCCTTGCCCCTCTGATGAGGCGAATCTGAACAGTTTCCTACCAAAACACGTTACTCCTGTTCTTTGTGAGCCACCGTATCTTTCATGGCTGTTCAAAATAATACTACAGCTTCCTGCCTAGATCTGAATTTGAGCTGAGGTTCACTTTGCCTCATATCCAAGTGGTTTCAGGTCTGTCTCAGATGCAGTTTGGGCTGAGCAGGATAAAGCCGTTGCCAGTGGCCACTTCTGGCTATGGCTGATGTCCGTTTGTCTGCATCCAGCCTCATGCCCCTGTGCTAGGCTGTAGTCTGGCATGGCAGCAGGTCAGCCCCAGCCCTTTCAGCCCTGGCAGAGCCCGGTGAGATTCACGGGCAGCCATGCTCCTCCTAGCCTTTCTCCATCAGTGCGAGACAAGGGTCCGGTGCCCAGGAGGCTCTACCCCACCTGCCTGTGTCCCTGACAGCAGTATGGCTGCTTCTTCCAACCTGGAGAAAGGCAACAGTTTGCCCCACATTCATCTTATCCTGTGAATTTATCTTAAGAGGCATCTTTACGAAGCAGTAACATAGAAACCAGTTTATTCTCTCCCTCTCTTGCATCCTCCCTGCTTTTAAGGGGTTTGTTTTCAGTAAGAAAATGAAACTGTGCTCTTGGAAACACCACAGATGATTACAATGCTGTAAGCAGGTAGACCAGGATGGTATGCCTATTGAATGTCACATCTACACACAAAATGTGCAAGGACTTTGTGGAGGCAGGCACCGCTCATATACCAAGGGTTTTTAACATGGGCTTCAATCCTTCATAGTACCAGGCACTCTCATCCTTACTGACCAAAGCTCCAACACGTGCTGAACAAAATGTAAAAGTTGTTTGTTAGCTGAGGTTGGGACTGTGCAGGACTCCCCAGGAATCACTCCAAAGGCTCACTGTAGTGACAGTTTCTTTTTGAAGTTCAGCTATGGAAACCTAACAAAAAATCCTGGTAACCAGATGGGGTATTCTGCAAAGCGGTCAGAAGTGACCCAGAGCCGAGACCTCATTTTCCAAGTGACATAAACCACAGATGCTGATTACTTTTTTAACTAACTCAAACATCTGTATTCTTGCTTCAGGGAACAAAGCATCAGGCTCATTTATTTGGATTGAAACCTTTCACAACATACCATATTCATGTCATAGCTGTAAACAGTGCTGGGCAGGTGTCAAGCCCCTGGACATCTGTGCGCACGTTGGAAGCTTCACCCAGTGGCCTCAGCAACTTCACTGTGGAGAAGAAAGAAAATGGCAGGGCTCTGCTGCTACAATGGTCAGAGCCCTCCCAACCCAATGGCGTGATTAAGGTAATGTTCATCTTGACACTTGATCAAAAAAAAGAAGAGAAATGTTGAATATCAAATTAAAATATTTTTGCTGAAAAGGACTCAATCAAGTACATTATACTTTAAAATAAGACAGAAGTCCTGTGTAAGCAGAAGGCACTCTGTGAGCACTCTCTGCTTGTGATTATATTAAAATAAGTATTAACATTACTGTGATACCCCATGACTGTAAATGTTTATTTGCAGTGAACCAAATTGTTCATTTGATGTATAGAAACCTGTGCTTATAATCTTGTCTGGTTTACATCAGACATTGCCAAACTGTGTTTCTAGAAAACCAGGGTTTGGCAGAATGTTGTTCTGGAATTCGGGACTTCTTTTAACTCAATGGTTTCAAATGATTGTAAATCTTTACCTGCAAGGTTTGCAACTAGAGGAGTTTATTTGGACTTTTTTTTTCTTAAGTGGTTTTCTCTAGTCTGTGGGAAGCTTTGTGCTAGCCCGTGAGAGCCTTACAATGAAACTTGATAGCAAAAAAATATAATGAAAACTGTCACTAAGTGATGTATTACTGCATCCAAAATGAAAAAAAAATAATGAAAATTGGATCAAAACATTCATTTTGTATCAATGATCTGTTTGTGTGATGACACTAGTAAGAAAGTAAGTTTCTGAATCATTGGTTAATAATCCTTATCCTGTTACAAAGATTAAGGTATCTCATCTACTGGTTATTGACCAAAAAAAAAATTTGATTTATACATTTTTTTTAATCCTGGCTTCCATCCTTTCCCCCTCCCTGCCTTTTTTTTTCTTTCTCTTTCTTTCTTTCTTCCTCAGACCTACAATATTTTCAGCGATGACAACCTGGAGTACAGTGGTTTATCTCGCCAGTTCCTCTTCAGGCGCCTTGAGCCGTACACTCTTTACACCCTTGTCCTGGAAGCCTGCAATGTAGCAGGCTGCACTCGTTCTCCACCCCAGTCAGTCCGAACAGATGAAGCACCCCCAGTGTCTCAGATGGCACCTCTAATCCAGGCGGTGAACGCTACCAACGTTGAACTGAGCTGGTTGCAGCCAATTAATCCAAATGGAAAAATAATTCGCTATGAAGTTATTCACAGATGCACAAAAGAAAATGCTGCAGGGTACAGAGCAACAACAGAAGATGAGAAAATTGTTTTCACAGAATATAACACTGAAAGTAATACATTTGTATATAATGACAAAGGTTTACAGCCATGGACAAGGTACGAATATAAAATACGCACCTGGAATGCAGCTGGCTACACTGACAGCTCCTGGACAGTGGCAAGGACTAGTCAAACTGCCCCAAAAGGCCTGGCTGCCCCCAGGTTATCCTTGGTGTCAGTTAACCCCCGTAAACTGCTCATCTCATGGGCTTCCCCAGCACAGCCCAATGGTATTCTTCAGTCATACAGGCTGCTGAAGAATGATGTTCTCTATCCTTTCAGCTTCGATGCTGCGACTTTCAACTACACGGATGAAGACTTACTGCCCTATTCAATGTACAGTTATGCGGTAGTTGCCTGTACGATGGGAGGCTGCTCTACCAGTGAACCAGCTGCAATACAGACGCTGGAAGCAGCTCCTGCCTTAGTGGATCCACCATCTCTGCAGGCTGTCAGTGCTACTCAAATTAATGCATCTTGGGCACCTCCTCAAATACAAAATGGAGATATCACGAAGTACATATTGAAATTAAACAATGAAGAGTATTATCCTGGCAAAAGTTTGCAAATGTTGGTTTCTCATTTACAGCCTTACACGCAGTATGATTTTGCATTGGTTGCCTGTACTGCGGGGGGCTGCACATCTAGCATATCCCAGTCAGTGATGACCATGGAGGCTCCACCATTAAATATGGAAGCTCCTAGGCTGCTTGTCATGGGCTCAGAGTCAATTGAAATCACATGGAACCTTCCAGCTAACCCTAATGGTAAAATCACAAGCTACGAGCTAAGGAGGGATGGTGTTCTTGTTTACTCAGGTCTGGAAACTCGGTATCTTGATTTCACTCTAATGCCAGGCATGGAGTACAGCTACACCATCACTGCAAATAACAGTCAAGGGAGTGTGACCAGCCCACCAGCTCAGATAAAAACCAACCCCTCTGCTCCATCTGGGATGTTGCCTCCTAGGTTGCAGGCATGGTCCTCAAAGGAGATTTTGGTGGCCTGGGACCCTCCTATCAAAGTAAATGGTGACATTAGAAACTACACAATCTCAATCCACAAGCCTGCTGAAACAGAAAAGAAAACTATTAACTTTAATGCATCTCATGCTTCCTTTGTGAGACGGTCGTACATAGTGGCAGAGCTACAACCCTACAGTAGGTAAGTCTCTAAGACCTCATTTGTCGAATGAATGCTGCAAGGTGATTCAGTGGGCTGGCAGATAGCTTAACCATCTTGTTTAAACAGATAGTCAGACCCATGGGGTTTTGTTTTCTAAAAAGCACATGATAAAACCAGGATTTTTAAAATTTATAGTAACACTAGCTATATATCATCTTGAAGAAGTGCGCAGGGTTAACTTAAATGGTAATTAATACAAGAGGTAATTCAGTACTCTGCTATAGAGTCCAAAACCTGCAGTCTTGTTCTTGTGTATCTTTTGCAAGACGTCTGCATTCAAGCATAAATAGAGCTTTAGTTGACAAAGTTTAGGGTGGGGAGACCAAAGACCTGTTAGCTAGCCCATTCACAGTGTAGTTGAGCTAAGATAATGGAGTCACACCAGGAACATGCCTGCACCTTTGAGCTAGAAACAAGTGACTTGTGTTTAAGTGAAAGCTGAAACTTAAGAGAGGGTACCAGACTCAGCTACAGAAGGAGCACACTTAATACAGAGTAATATCTTCCCCACTAATTCTTGATTATTTACCTGACCTTTCGTTATATATTTGTGTAGGCATAATTTGTGTGTGTTACATGGTTGATAAGTCTGTCTACTATTTACATATAACTAATCTAAATCCAAAGAGAGAAGAGTAATAGAGTGAAGCTTTACAACTCTCAAATGGTATCCAAGTCATCAGCTACAATGAGTCATCATTTTGATTCATATCATCCAAATAAAAATTATTTTGATCACTTGACTCCTGCAGATGTTAACTCTGCTCTGAAAAAAATACCAACAAATCAAAACCCAGAAGACAATGTTCTTCATTTTCGCTACACAAGGCAAAGCATATAATCTGTGTTTTCATACAAATTGTTTTCTTATTAAAATATGCCAAAGACGAAGAGAAATTTAGAAACCCGCCCCCGTGCATACTTGATTCACATCTCATATACAGTCTATATTTGTGTTTGCAATGTGTTAATCACTTCATTCCTGATTTGTCTTCCCGAAGGTATGAAGTACAGCTCCAAGCTTGCACAGAGTTGGGTTGTGCCTCCAGTGAGTGGGCATCGGTACAGACCCTGGAATCGCCCCCAGCAGCGCAGCCTGCCCCTCTTATAGAAATACAGACTAGAGCTGGGGGCTTCCAGTCGACTTCTTCCATCCTATGGACTGGCCCACAGCAGCCAAATGGGAAGATTTTATATTATGAACTTTACAGAAGGCGAACGACTGAAGCCCACATAAATTTAGATCTTGCACTTGTTTACAATGGTTCTTCAACTTCCTTCAAAGATGACAAGTTGCTGCCTTACACGGACTATGAATATCAGGTGGGAACTGAAGTAATTTAGCAGCTCTAATTATGATTTCCGTACACTTTGAGAACCTTGCTTTACACTTACAACGAACATCTCACTTCTAATGTTAATAGTATTGTGATACCTGAATGATTATGATAATGTAGTTTAAATAGTTGAGAAGCTGAAAATAATTTCACACAAGCAATACATTCATTCAGCAGCCATTTTTCCTCAACTTAGAATCATAGAATGGTTAGAGTTGGAAGGGACCTTCAAAGGTCATCTAGTCCAACCCTCCCCCCGCCCCCGCAAGGACCAGGGACATCCCCGACTAGATCAGGTTGCTCAGAGCCTCATTCAACCTGGCCTTGAACATTTCCAGGAATGGGGCTTCCACCACCTCTCTGGGCAACCTGTTCCAGTGTTCTACAACTTGCATTGTGAAATTTTTTTCCTAATATCCAATCTAAATCTACCTCCCTCTATTTTAAAATCATTACCCCTCATCCTATCACTACAGGCCCTTCTGAACAGCCTCTCCCCATCTTTCCTGTAGGCCCCCTTGAGGTACTGGAAGACCGCTATCAGGTCTCCCCGGAGCCTCCTCTTCTCCAGGCTGAACAGCCCCAACTCTCTCAGCCTGTCCTCATAGGAGAGGTGCTCCAGCCCTCTGATCATCTTCGTGGCCCTACTGTGGACCCTCTCCAACTGGTCCATGTCCTTCTTATGTTGGGGGCTCCGGAACTGGACACAGTACTCCAGGTGGGGTCTCAACCAGGGCAGGGTAGAGGGGGAGAATCACCTCCCTCAACCTGCTGGCCACGCTCCTCTTGATGCAGCTCAGGATGTGGTTGGCCTTCTGGGCCACAACAGCGCGTTGCTGGCTCATGTTGAGCTTCTCATCCACCATCACTCTCAAGTCCTTGTCCTCAGGGCTGCTCTCAATCCATTCTCTGCCCAGACTGTATTTGTGTCTGGGATTGCCACGACCCAGGTGCAGGACCTTGCACTTAGCCTGGTAGAACTTCATGAGGTTGGCACGAGCCCACCTCTCCAGCCTGTCAAGGTCCCTCTGGATGGCATCCCTCCCTTCCAGTGTGTTGACAGCACCACACAGCTTGGTGTCATTGGCGAACTTGCTGAAGGTGCACTCTATCCCACTGTCCTTGTTGCTGACAAAGACGTTGAACAGAGCTGGGCCCAACACGGACCCGTGAGGGATGCTACTGGTGACTGGTCTCCACTTGGACATTGAGCCGTTGACCACCACTCTCTGAGTGCGGCCATCCAGCCAACTCCTTATCCACCAAGTGGTCCGTCCATCAAACCCATGCCTCTCTAGTTTAGAGAGAAGGATGTTGTGCAGGACAGTGTCAAAAGCTTTGCACAAGTCCAGGTAGATGATATCCATTGCTCATGCCTTGTCCACTGACGCTGTCACCCCATCATAGAAGGCCACCAAATTGGTCAGGCATGATCTGTGCTTGGTGAAGCCATGTTGGCTGTCACCAACCACCTCCTTGCTCTCCATGTGCCTTAGCATGGTTTCCAGGAGAATCTGCTCCATGACCTTGCCAGGCACAGAGGTGAGGCTGACCAGGCTGTAGTTGCCCAAGTACTCCTTGTTCCCCTTTTTAAAAATGGGGGTTATGTTCCCTCTCTTCCAGTCATCGGGGACCTCACCAGACTGCCACGACTTCTCAAATACAATGGCCAGTGGCTTGGCAGCTTCATCCGCCAGTTCCCTCAGGACCCGCGGATGGATCTCATCAGCTCCCACGGACTTGTGCACCTTCAAGTTCCTCAGATGTTCCCAAACCTGCTCTTCAAGTACAGTTCTTCATCCTCACAGACCCTGCTTGTGCCTTCCACAGCTTGGGTGGTGAGACAAGAGCCCTTATCAGTGAACACTGAGGAAAAAAAGTCATTGAGTACCTCAGCCTTCTATATGTCCCAGGTAACCAGGACACCGGTTTCCTTCTGGAGGGGGCCTACATTCTCCTTGGAGTTTCGATTGTCCTCTATATACCTGTAGAGGCTTTTCTTGCTGCTTTTTGTATCCCTGGCCAGATTCAATTCCGTCAGGGCTTTAGCCGATCCCTGGACACTCGCACAGCTTCTTTGTAGTCCTCCCAGGCTACCTGTCTCTGCTTCCACCCTCTATAGGCTTTCCTCTTCACTTTCAGTTGGTCCAGGAGCTCCTTGCTCACCCACGTGGGCCTCCTGGCCTTTTTGCCCGACTTGTTCATCATCAGGATGCACCTCTGCTGAGCTTGGAGGAGGTGCTCCTTGAATGTGGACTAACTTTCCTGGGCCCCTCTTCCCTCCAGGGCCGCCTCCCATGGCACTTTGCCCATCAGGTTCCTGAAGGGGCCAAAGTCTGCCCTCCTGATGTCCAGGGTAGAGAGCTTGCTGTGCAGTTTCCTCGCTGCCCTGTGGATCTTGAACTCCACCGTGTCGAGGTCACTGCAGCCAAGGCTGTCCTTAAGTTTCACATCCCCCACCAGTCCCTCCCTGTTGGTGAGCACGAGGTCGAGCATGGCACCCCTCCTTGACGGCTCCTCTAACGGAGAGGAGAAAGTTATCTTCCACGCATTCCAGGAACCTCCTGGACTGCCGTGTTGTCTCTCCAACAGATGTCAGTGTGGTTGAAGTCCCCCATGAGGACCAGGGCTTGTGACCGCAAGGCTGCTCCTATCTGGCTATAGAGCACCTCATCTGCTCTGTTCTCCTGGCTAGGCGGCCTGTAACAGACCCCCACCGTAACGTCCCCCGTCCGTCCCCGTCCTCTAATCTTGACCCATAAGCTCTCTGTCAGCTCCTCCTCCATCCCCAGGCGAAGTCCATGCACTCCAGCCGGTTGCTGAAGTAGAGAGTGACACCACCTCCTCGCTTCCCCTTCCTGTCCTTTCTAAAAAGCCTATAACCCTCCATGTTGACGCTCCAGTCATATGAGTCATCCCACCACGTCTCCGTGATGCCAACAAGGTCGTAGTCCTGCTCGTGTGCACTTAATCATAAGTGCCTGTGTTTCTTGTATGTTAAATACTTGTGTACCCTCCAGAGCTTTTGCAAGGCTCTACTGTTACGTGAGTAGTGTGAAATTCTAGTTCTTAAAAGGTAGCGTCATTTCATTAGTTCTTCTTTCTTTTTCCATTCTCCCTGAATCTATTCCGAATTCATTTTTACTTTACAATCTTAAGGTACTTTACATCAAGAACAACCGAGATTGCTTCCTCTTTAAATTAGATGTTAGGATCACAAGCAGTTCTCATGGGTAGTTCAAAAGTTAATTTGCTGTTGATGGTTGTTGTTACTTCTCATGCACATAGCTATTTTTACTATTGCTTTTTTCTTGTGAGGCTAAGATAAAGCAAGGAGACCGCTTCTGCTATTCTTTCACCTGTAATTGTTTTCTATGTCGAAGTTACAAGTTTTAGCATCTTTTTTTTTTTTTTGTCATTCAGTACTATTGATAATCATAGAATCATAAAATAGTTTGGGTTGGAAGGGACTTTTAGAGGTCATCTAGTCCAACCCCCCTGCAAGGAGCAGGGACATCTCCAACCAGATCAGGTTGCTCAGAGCCCCGTCCAACCTGGCCTTGAATGTGTCCATGGATGGGGCAGTTCCAGTACTTGATTTCAGCCTGTGAACTAAGAACCATCTGAAATCTTTCCCAAATTTTTATACGAGTTAGTGGAGTTTAGACCCTCACCAAAAAAAAACCCAACCTTAAATTTGTTGTTTCTAAAAGTAAGTGGTTGTAGTAACATAGCAGGATGAGGTTGATTTTTTAATATGATGTTGTCTATGAATAGGCACACTCCTTTGCCACCAAACAGGATACCCGTAACTAAGGTTCAGTCTGAACCTCTTTTGCTTTTGTCTTGTCCTCTCCCACCACATACCATTGTGAGGAACCTGGACCCACCTTCTTCTTAGCCTGTGGGCAGGTGCTGGGGAACTGCAATCAAGGCCCTCCAAAGCCATCTCTTCTCCAAGCTGAACAAGCTCCAGTCTCACAGCTTCTCCTCACAGGCCAAATTCTGCAACCCTCTGATTACCCCGGTGGCCTTCTGCTGAACTCACTCCAATTTGTCAATATCTTTCTTGTTTTCAGAGGCCAAAATAGAACAAATACTAAGTAAAGACATGTTATCACTTCCTTTCATTGTCTGAATATGCTACTCTTAAACAGCTCAAGATGCTGTTGACCATCTTTGCTGCCGTCAGTACACTGCTGGCTCATGTTCAGCTTTCTGTCTCCTAAGACCCCTATGTCCTTTCCAGCAGCTGGTCAGTCCCTACCCTGTAATGCTGCAAGCAGTTATTCCTCCCCAGGTGCAAGACTTGACATTTGTCCTTGTTGAAATTCATAAAGTTCCTGATGAACCATTCCTCTAGGCCTTTCTGAATGGCAGACCTGCCCTTGAACATATTGACTGGTCCTCTCCAGTATGATGTCATCCGCAAACTTGATGAAAGTGCACTTTATAGATCAGGTTTGTTGGTACCTGTGTGCCACTGCTACTGTTGTGTTCTTTTTGGTAGCCAGAAACCATAAATAGTTAAATCTAAAAAGTTGCTTAATCATATTAGCAGTACAGTCCATCCAGCTGCTGTATGTACATGTGCTGTAGACTCACACAGTCATGTAGGCTGGAAGGGACATCCAGAAGGCATGTAGCCTAACTCCCTGCTTGAAGCGGGTCCAGATAGAGCCAGCTGCTCAGGACTGTTTCCAGTTGAGTTTTGGATCAAGTTCTCCATCCTTGAATCTCCAAGGATGGAGAGTCTACAACCTGTGTGAGCACCCTGTGCCAATTTCTGATGACATACCTCTTATTTTGTTGTGTATCTAATTCCCTTGTTTCAACTTATGTCCCTTGCTGCTTGCTCCATTATTGTCAGAGTCCCAGGGACTGCTGGGAAGAATGCAGTGGCTTTCTTCATAAATCTAATTTGAGTAGAAAAGGATTTTGAAGGAACAATTGTAAAACTATTGAAAAGAGGACCTAGGATGCTACTAGAAAAGTGTGGTTACTGCAGATTCACAAAGTCTTTCTTTTCTACTTGAGAAGCACAAACTTATTTTTTTTTCCTTTTGATGTTTCTGGATTGGCAGCGTGTCTACAATGTAACAGCCAGTGTGAAAAGTGCATCTGTTAGCTTTGTGCTGAAGGAAATGACGAGTACCTGTGAGCTGATTGCTTCTTATTGCTGATTGCAGGTCCATGTTACTTGATTTCCTTCAGTTACCTAATGACGCCTTCTCAGAACTTAGCAGTACAAGAGATGTTGCAATGATACTTTTCAAAGCAAAAATGATAAGTACTCAAAGCCTGAAAATGTATTGCACTTTAAAGATATGAGCATATATTTTCCAGTTGTCACTTCTCTTGTGACCAAAGATGATAAACATTTCCTGGAAACAGCACGCTTTAGGGTGAAGTGTTTGTGTTCTAAGTCCTACTGTGTACAAATCCTTTTATGCCTGTGTAGGGCCCATCTGTAGGCCCACAGAAGCCTGAAGTCTGCTCTCCATTTACTGTACTTTCCTTGTAGCAGAACTGTTGCTAGATCAGATCTCCTTACTGTTTTGGACAGAATGCAAACTCAAGTGCAGATGGGGCTGGGTAGGTAGCAAGCATTGTAGCAGACCCAAGCCCTACTTATTATTTAGGAATCTGTTGATACCACAGAGACTTGTTTGAGCCAAAGTTTTTAATCATCTATTCAGGATGAGTAACAAAGGAAGTCTCTTGACTGGATTCCTATAGTTTACTGACTTGTATTCAAGACTTAGCTTTTTATCTTGGTTTTACTCCATAAGCAGCCTGAGCTGTTGACTGGGACTTTAAATCATTTTCTTTTTTTTTTTTTTTTTACATTTGCTGGAAACTTCAGCTGAATATTTAGGGCTTGTAAGACTAAATGCAAAAGTTACACTTTCAAAAATTATGAAGTGACTTTAAAAGCTCATACTGGTCAAAGGGACTATGCCCCCTAAATGCTTAGATCACTGTCATTCAAGGAGGCACTTTTATTCGTTAAGAGCCTAGATCTGCATAAGCATACTAGCACCTGCTAGGTTTTGATGAGTTTTTAAGAGACATTAAGGTGCCTACTATCCCCCATTTGGAAATAATTACTTAGATCTTTGAAATTCACTCTATCAGTCTATTTGTATATTTAGATATATGCATTTTCTAGAGCATCTAGCTTTTTAGGTATTTGTTGGAATGCTGCCTGAGATCCTCAGCTGTCTTAAACAGATGTAATTGCATGATTTCCTAAAAAAAAAAACAAACCTGATTTAAATAAACTCATGAGGCCTAATGAGTTTGCAAGTGTAATCTTTTGATTCCTGGAATATTTTTGAAACAGAGTGTGTCGGTCCATCTCAGGAGTTGTTGAGAATGATGTGCAATGTTACCATATAACAATCAATATAGTCAGACCTGTTTTTCTCAGCTGAGGGAAGGCCTTTTTGAACAGAGAATTATGGCATTTGTTACATTTAGTTATGTTCAGCAAAGCCAGGGTATGGTGCGATTTCCATGCAAGTGCAATGTCGCTCTTCCACAATTACACTTAATTGTGTCCTTAAGACTGGTTCTTTAGATTAATGACTTAATGTCTTCTTGGTTTAGGACACATCCTTATTTCCACTTGGCAAGCATGGAACATATGAAAGACAGAAAAGTAGGATTGTCCCTTTTCATAAAGTTTTGTGGCTCCCTGCAGAGGTTTATTCTCGAGGAGGACTACCCAGTGCATCGAGGCAAGTGGGCCTGCGGTGCTGAAGCTGTCTGCCTCCAACCACTGTGGGAGGCACACCATCCCTCTTGCTTGTGAAGCATGCTTCTCACACTCCAGTTACTGCAGCCAAGCAAAGGGTCTAGGAAGTACCCTGAGATATAGCAGGGGAAATATCTTTTGGGTCCTCAGTCTTGGACTGTCAATGAGAAAACAAATCATATTCTGACTTTGGAGACAGAAAGAGAAAAATAAATGGGTGCAAAGTCATGAAGATTAAGGCAAGACCAACTACACAGAGTGTAGAATGTGTCAGCCCTTTTGGTCCCTTTCAGAGTTGACAAGAATGACACTTGGTTTACCAGGCTGTCTGTCAAATTGTTGGCTGAGCTCCAGTTTGTGCTGCTTAGTTACTGACAAACAGCTCAGTGACTTCTGCAGCTTGAAGTGGGGTGAAACTGGTTTTCTGGCTGGCCAGTGATGGATAGACATCTATTTGTAATATACCTCATATCTGGCTCCTTTTCATTGTTTTAATTCACCATTTCTTCCCATCTCCCTGACAGAGAAATGTACTACAAAGTAGTGGCATTAAAGAAGATGCCGTTCTTTCTTGCACTCCCTACTTATTATCCCCTCTTCATTTTGTTTGGAAAAGTGTTTTTTTCTTACAAGATGCTTTGTGCTCCCTCCTTCCAAGTAAACAGTTTCTCATGCTGTACCTGCATTAGGTTACCGAGCTCAACCTCAGGTTCTGAAAAGTAAAGTAGACATAACTATATTGTTTCACTAATGTAATGGCAGTGCCTACTCTAAATACCCTTTTGCTGAACGAGATGCTTCCTTTCCCCTGGATACACGGTAGAGAGAAGGGCTATTTGAAACCACGCCATTTCTTTTATTTAAGCCCCTCTTTAGGCACCATATTTCTGTTGCCAACATAATCCTAAATTCAAGTGCTTAAACAATGCATTGATGTGACAAACCTTGATTTTTGTTCATTAAACTAAATATGGATATTAGACTGGATTTGTTGGCTTCCAAAATTGCCAGTGAGACTGTTACAGCACCACTCGTGCAAGACCTTTCTCAGTAAATTGTCATTCTGACATATTCAAAACCACGGCAAGCTATCCTTTAAAAAGACATTAGTGTGAGTACCAGGGGAAAATACACTCCAGGGCTGTAGATGACTTGATATGATTTCCTTGATTGTATCTTTTTATTTATGAGGCATAATTTATGACTGCTGAAAAGCAAACTAACATGAGTGATGACTAACTACAGCCAAAGTAATAAATCAGAAGCAGAGAAAGAAGTGGTGATTTTGATCGAATCTATTGAATTAGCTGTTGCCCTTAGCTATTACAGGTATTGGAAAGACCTTTTAATATCTGCTTATCTCTCTCATGGGAACTTGGTAACTATCTCATTATATACCCATAGGAAACAAATTATTTAATTTTCTACCTTTTAGAGTTAAACCTGGTTACATCTCTCATTAATTACTAGTGTTATACTATGTTATGCGAAATGAGCTTCCTTTAGAATTTGGTAATTTTGTTTCAGTCCCAAAGTGTTTATCTTTTGTCTTTCCCTTCCCCAGAATGGGCTTAGTACTTTTATTATTAGCATTTGAACAGTGACAATGAATAGCATTGTTAAGAGGCTCAAATTATCACAGTGCTAGAAGCCTAGGCCTAAAATCTGTCCCATTATATGTTTATGGCCTCCCTAAGGATGCTAACTGAATGCTGAAGAGGGAAAAGTATGGGTCCGAGGATGGGCAATCAGAAAACATACGGTTTTTTACTACTTTTTTGTACCCCTGGTCATGATTGGACGCAATATTTTCTTTCCCTTGCCTTTGCTCTGTCCCTTGTATATTACAACCACTTTAGAAACTTTCTACTTTGCTAATACCTGCCTGACACTGCAGCGCCCAGATGTGAATACATTATCCTAGTGCTGAATGCTAGACTTCATGGACAACCTTTGTGCTCTGAGCTGTGCTGATGTTGCTTAAGTAACTCCAAAGTGCCCAGGATGCACACCAGTCAGTTCTGATGAGAAGAAAGACTTATGAAGGGTGCCACAACTGATAGCAAGAGGGAGCTGCTCTGGGTTTCTCCAGTTTTAACCAGCCAAGATTATAGTCTCTTCTGTTTTCTCGCAGACTGCTGTTCAAACACAAATAAAAATTGGGTGCTGTGTTTTTGAAACTTGGTGATGTCGCATCTTATGTAGAATCATAGAATGGTTAGAGTTGGAAGGGACATTCAAAGGTCATCTAGTCCAACCCCCCTGCAAGGACCAGGGACATCCCCGACTAGGTTGCTCAGAGCCTCATCCAACCTGGCCTTGAAAATTTCCAGGGATGGGGCTTCCACCACCTCTCTGGGCAACCTGTTCCAGTGTTCTACAACTCGCATTGTGAAATTTTTTTTTCCTAATATCCAGTCTAAATCTACCTCCCTCTATTTTAAAATCATTACCCCTCGTCCTATCACAACAGGCCCTACTGAACAGCCTCTCCCCATCTTTCTTGTAGGCCCCCTTGAGGTACTGGAAGACCACTATCAGGTCTCCCTGGAGCCTCCTCTTCTCCAGGCTGAACAGCCCCAACTCTCTCAGCCTGTCCTCATAGGAGAGGTGCTCCAGCCCTCTGATCATCTTCGTGGCCCTACTGTGGACCCTCTCCAACTGGTCCATGTCCTTCTTATGTTGGGGGCTCCCTCAACCTGCTGGCCACGCTCCTCTTGATGCAGCCCAGGATGTGGTCGGCCTTCTGGGCTGCAAGGGCGCATTGCTGGCTCATGTTGAGCTTCTCATCCACCATCACTCTCAAGTCCTTCTCCTCAGGGCTGCTCTCGATCCATTCTCTGCCCAGACTGCATTTGTGCCTGGGATTGCCACGACCCAGGTGCAGGACCTTGCACTTAGCCTGGTAGAACTTCATGAGTTTGGCACGGGCCCACCTCTCCAGCCTGTCAAGGTCCCTCTGGATGGTCCCTAAAATGTCTTGTTATCTTGGAAAAGAAGTACACTGTGAAAATTCTGCATTTATGCAAGTGTAGGGTTAGAAGTTGAACAAATCTGAGTCAAGAAATCCAAAGCAAAGCCTCAAAGCAGGGTTGTGTCTTTGCAACCTCCATGAAACAAGTCTAGAAAGAGGAGTGATACAAACCTTTCTCTGCTACCACTTTAGTGCCAACATTGAAACCTTTTTGGAAAGATCAGCAGTCACAGGTGTGTGCAGTCCACGGACGTCCTAAGGGCAGAGACCCAAGTAGAACCCAACTCTTACACCCAGGAGTAAAGAGTTATGTGCAAGTGTGAAAGGGGTGGCTTAGTCTGACCTTGTGGTTCCCCAGAACCTACAGCACTACCTAATTGCCCTACAGCTCTAATTAGCGTGCAAAGCCAAAGGTAGGTAGTGTTTTACTAATGAGACTTTTTTTAAGCTACACAGCTTAGTCCCTGCAGGAGCTGAATGCAAGCTGCTGCCACACAGAGAGCTGAGGTCTTAGCCCTCACAGGGCAAGACTGCAGTTTACTGCAGTGTAAAGCGGTATGATGCACAGCGCCCGTAGGACGTGGTGGGAGCTGGGCGTCGCTGCTGGTAGGTAGTAAGTTGTTTGCCTTGCTCTCCTTTTGCTGATTTCCTGCAAGCAGGAAGGGTGAGCAGCATCTGGCCCCCACGCAAAGCAGAGGTTCCTAGCTCTCCCAGGGAAGTCAGCAGGAGCTCAAGAGTGCTGCCTTCAGACAGGCAAGCTACGGCCAGCCAGCTTCACGCTTCACCAGAAATGAATGAGACCTCTCCAGTAACAGAGAGTTTCTCACTCTCCATTGACTCTTGGCTGCCCTAGGCTCCGTTTTGCAGGAGCGGAGAGGATTCCCACTTGGGGACTTCCCAGTTGGTCCCTGTATTTGCAGCCATAATATCTGACACGTTGTTTGAGCCAGGTCTGACATGTGAGTGTTGCGAGCTGGCAGTCATTGGCACAAGCACAACATCCTCTGCCAAACTGCTGCTCAGTCAGCAATGGTTGTTGTTCTTCACATAACCGGAGTTGTGTGATCAAGGGATTGCTTTTTTATTTTGGGGAACTTTTGGCCATGCACTGTGTTTTCTGCCTTAATCTTGGACTATCTTTTTCCTTGGAGGAGGGTTAATTTGAATGCTTTATTTTGGCAGCTTTTTCACCTTCCCTTTTTCGTCATGGTGAGGCCGTAATCCTTGCCTGCTTTATCATTGCTTTTCTTCTTCTAGTGCCTTTCTTGTGTTGCAGCGTTGGAGGATTTGTGGAAGCATATATCCAGCTGTTTCCCTCAGTTCCCATTAGTACCTCTTAATTGGAGTAAATACCTTCATATATGGGCTCAATTTGATGAAAGAAAAGCTTCTTTTTTAGATTAAAACATAGCTTCCTTGTAAGGACCTGGGGTTTCAAGAGTCTTGCAGCAGATGAACCTGTGTGGTTCAGGGATGAAGTAATCTAATAGGCTTCTTCCACTGTCAGCATCTACAATACCATGATTTTTTTTGCATCTATGGCCGAGGGCTGTTGTGATTTTGTTGCCCTTTATGGGAGCAGTTGTTACTCAGCTTTACTAAGCTTGAACAGGCTGGGCTCACCATGGTAAGACTGTGGTCATCAGAACTTCTTTTCCAGATCCTCATAGGTTTTACCTCTTCTTGCTGTGCCAATGAACCTTGAGGTTGTCCTGTGATCATTTTGATCCCAGTATCATCAGTTTCTTCCAGGAGCAGAGATCTGTGAAGGCTCATTTATGATGGAAAAAAAACAAGCTTAGTTACCTGTAACTGGAATTCTTCATCCCTCTGAATGTACGATCTCTGGAGAGGTTTCCTCTCCCTCTCTCTGGCTCCACTTCAAAGTGCACTCTGGGCCAGGGGCCAGCACATTGATAAAGCATTTTAAAAAGTCACCCATGTAGCTTATTTCGGAGCCCTCTCCTGGCTTTTTGGGGACAGTGCAGCCATTAAGAGGAGCACATCTTTTGGCAGGGTGCTAAGCCATGCACCATGATGTCAGACTTAATGCTTTTGGAGGCACTATATTCAGCAAGTCGAGTTATAAGAAACCTGCCATTCAATACATCCCTGAGATGTGATTGCTTCTTGTTTGCCACCCGTGCCTGGGGGCTCAATTGTAATCTTCTTACCCTATAAGCAGCAGGTAACACCACTACCTATTAAGCTCTTTACATTTCTGTATGAATGCAGTTAAATATTTTTTGGTGCTGATTATACCACGATTTAGAAATAATTTTTGTGAGCCCAAAAAGCTTTTTACAGAAGTCCAGACTGTAAAATTTTAGTGTAATCAGGCTAGTCAGGCAACAGCTTTTGTCCATGACCATTTTGTGGTGACTTTTTGAGGAGCCATGACCAAACTGCTGATTTAACAGGCACTCCTCATTGTGACTTCTGTTGCCGTGCTAGCCCATTTCTTCATGCAAAGAAGTGGCTAAACATCAGCATTTCCATCTGCAGTCAGTTCTGGGCACTTACTGCTCCGAGTCTCCAAATACTGACCAGAATTTACTTGGATGGCGATTCTCAAAGGGAAATATTTTTTATACTCGTCCATCCTTTTACAGATGGTTGAGCAGAAGCAGAGGGAGTTAAGGGAATCCAGCTTAGGTCAGTGTAAATCCAGAATTTAGATCCCTAGAAGCCCCGTTCAGCTGTCACAACTGTCTCAGATGCTGGCATTAGAGAGTTTCACAGACATATAGAGGTTTTCTGCTGGAAACACGTGTTGGCAGGACTGAGTAGCTGGTGTCTGTCTAGAGGGCACACTTAGAGCATGCCTGTCCATCAGGCCCACACATATGCGGCTGTGACTTCAGCCTTTTTTCAAGAAGAACAGGCATGGGGTGCCGGGGAAATGGACCGCAACCTCAGTTTCCCACCCCCCACCTCCCTGGGGAAGGGCTGGGTAATTCTGCCTGCTCCCAGTTGCTTGTGCTTAGCCCAGTCAACCTTGATTTCACTGTGTTCATGCACGGTGAAGCAGCCTCGAAGGGAGCACGGGGAGCTCCCCAAGTACAAAGACGAGTCATCAGCTTGGGCATTCCCACTCTGGAGGGGGCAGGCTTGACTCCCTCCACTGGGGAGTGTGATTTAACCTAAATTACCTGCCTCCTGGAGGAGTGCTTTAACCACTTAGCTGTCATGTGAAAGGGGATGAGCATCCCCTTTTCCCTTCTCCTAAGACAGTGTTTTGAAAGAAAGAGCCCTTGTTTGTCCGAAGTAAGGTTTTTTTTTTTCCTGAAAGACGAGGCATAGGCGCCTATGGCAGGAGAGGGATCGATAGAGAAAAATGTCTCCATCCAGCTCTCAGTGAGGCATGTGCATCCAGGTGAGCTGCGTCCCTCTCTCCTCTGAATTTCCTAAGGGTCCCATTCTGAAGCTGAATTCCTGTGCTACACGGGAAGCCTCTGTTCCTAACTCATCACCTTCAGTTTTGCTGTGAGCAGCTTGCTCGGCAGGTCAGGTCCGACACTGTTCCGCTCTGTGCTCATTAAGGCCACAGCCTGGATATAACTGGAGTGTTTGAACTCAGGTCAGCACTGAGTCGATGCCAGTGGCATACTCAGAGCTGCTCTTTCCATATGTGGTTTATTCTCTCCACAAAGAAATACACCCCCTGAGATGAACGACTTTGGGCAAATCTTTGTAGCAGCTGGGACTGAGCTGAGATAGAGGGTTTGACCTACTGCAGTAAAGCGAACAGAGTTTGACTTTATGAAAAGTTCACAACAGAGATATATTACTGATTTCACTGAAAATGAAAGTGCTTTGGCTGAGCTTTTTATCATGGGGTATCATCTGCACTAGCATAGTGTTTCACGGGATGGTGCTATACGTTACTAATGGAATCGGGCAGGAATTTTGGATTTGTAATTGGCAGAACCACAGTCTTCAAAGCTGCTGTGATGGTTTTTGGCCTTTTTCCTTCCCCAGGCCCCTTGTGAAGTATCCTGTGGTCTTGGAACTTAATATCGCAAGCTGAAAGGACTCCAGGGTCAGTTTTGAAGACCTCTTATTTCTAAACTTCCTCTTTTTTTTTAAGTCCCACCACCCACTTCCCCAGGACCTCTGCCCAGTGTAGATCACATAAGAACATGTTTTACTGTAGTTAGAACCGCTCGACACGAAAGCTTACTAAGGAATACTTATACTAAAAAATCACTCAGACAGTCCTCTTGTATTGCCATTTAGATCTATCATTCTGATTGATCACTATGTGGTTGGCTAATATTGAGCCTAATTTAACCCTATACGCTCGCGCATCCATCTATTCTGTCTATTGCACCTGACATTCTACAAATTACTTACTCATGCAAATGATGACCTAAGGCAACCTTTTATGATATTCGTGTTTAATTATACAAATGGTTTTTGATAAATAAGATTATACATCCTTCCATATGTTTATTCACTCCTTGATGAAAGCAAAATTTAATTTTCATGCAGATTTGTTGGAGAGTGTGTTTAATAAGTGCTGAGTTTTATATAGTCTGCAGATCACTACGGTTTTGGGAAGCTGACAAAATCAGTAGGCATAGTTCATAGAGACGTGTGGTTTTTAATCAGGCCTAATTCAAGCTGCTGGATTTTGAAATCTTGGAACTGAAGCTATTGCCTTTGTGTTCATGCAATAAAGCAAATGTTGTGGTGAAAATAAATGAGAGATGCTGAATTAACTACACTTTCAATGGGTTTTATTTGTATTATGGGTTACTGAAAATGTTGCCAAATGATTGATACATTAATATTTTTAAGAGAGGAATGTGCCTGTAAAAGTTCCTGGTTTTAAAGATTAACTAGAGTTTGGCTTGTGCAATTCAGTCAAGGTGGACGTAACTTAAGTGTCACACAGTGCCAGGCTGAATTCACTGAGGCTGCTTGCATGCGAGAAGCAAATGTTCAGGAGGGAGAAACTGTCAGAACAATAAATACGAGGGGTAATGGTTTTAAAATAGAGGGAGGTAGATTTAGATTGGATATTAGGAAAAAAATTTTTACAGTACGAGTTGTAGAACAGTGGAACAGGTTGCCCAGAGAGGTGGTGGATGCCCCATCCCTGGAAAAGTTCAAGGCCAGGCTGGATGAGGCTCTGAGCAACCTGATCTAGTCAGGGATGTCCCTGCTTCTTGCAGGGGGGTTGGACTAGATGACCTTTGAAGGTCCCTTCCAACTCTAACCATTCTGATTCTATGATTCTATACTGGGCATCAGCATTGTTGTTTGGAAACATTAGCACTGTTCATTACGGCTTCTGAAAGAGTGCTCTTTGCACAGTATGACACAGACAGTGGTGGCAATTCAGAGTTTGGAGAGCAGGTATGAAGAAGGAACACAGACATGCACTGCCTGAGGCATGAATTCTGCTTCTTTTCCCTAAATGTAGCACTGGGAAATAGTTCATTCTTTCTGATAGAAAGTCACTGGATCAACACAGGTGCTGCACGGCAGTCAAGGGATATTTTGCATGGGTGCCATTGCACTGTGTTTTTCTCAGTGTCAGTACAGCTGCAGCAGCATCCTTGGCCAACTGTGGATGTTTTGTAGGCTTGAGTCCTCCACTGACAGTTTCTCTGTTTTTGTGTGCCAAAGGTGTGGTCGGTAAACTCAGCGGGCCGGACGCCGAGTGGCTGGTCCCGCTGCCGGACGGGCCCTGCCCCCCCTGAGGGCCTGGGAGCTCCCCTCTTCAACACAGTGGCATCCACACTGGCCGTGGTGAACATCAGCCCCCCTCTCAAGCCAAACGGGGTGGTCAGTATCTACAGACTGTTTTCCAATGATACCAGAGGGACTGATGTGGTGGTAAGTATTGTGCTAGGGACACCTTCCCAGGTCGTCAGTCCTTTCCGTGAATTTAAGTTGCCTACAGGTTGCACATTACGCATTTATTCCTTCCAGTGCAATCGGCTGTGGTCATATCTGATTCAGCCAGCTCATGTTGTTGGTGCCCTCTGTCTCCAACCCCTCACACCTGCTCTGTCACTGGCTCATCTCTGGCTCTGGCATCAAGAAGAATCAAGTGCTTTCCTTTGCTTACTTGACTCTTTCCTTCCTATTTTTTGCTGCACTCTTCTAAGTCATATGCTGCCAAATTGGAGCAGATGTTGTCCCTCATTAGTGTTTTCTATATATTTTTATTTCTTTGGCTTAAAAAGATATATCTGCAAATTAATGCAGCAATGAGGTGAAGTGGCAGTTCCTGCAAGTACTTCCAGAATAAGGGCGCCATTTCTTTTGCCAGAACTGCCAGGTTTCCCTTGCTCAGCGTAGTAGAGTTTCCTAACAGGCTCACCCAGCAATATGGCCATTTGAATGCAGAGCAGCATCATGTTGGCACTCTACTTAGGGTATCTACCTCATCTTTGATACCTACCAAAGAGCACGTTCTCCTGTCTGTGCATAAACTGACCCACCAGACACATTCGTATCACTCTGCCCAGTGTTGTCTTCTGCATCCATATTGAGGAAGCTTGTGAGATACACATGAATATTTGCTAGCACACTTATCATGCAGTTATTTGCCACATTAATTTCTTTCTGCTTCAGTACCACTTATCACTGAGTTTATCTTTAAAGGTTTTCTGTTTCTATGCTCCTGAAAATGACATTACAAGTTGACATACAGTGTTCACAGCTCAACTCAAGATGTCTGTGAGGTCACTGACGACATGGTCTTTTCCTTTGAACAGTGCCTTTAACTTCATAATGGGAGGAAAATGAATGCAGAGTTCCCAATACACAGCAGCTGCGTTAATGTCAGACTTAAAGGACACGAAGAAACTTGTGCCCATCTTCTTCTGGAGTTAACTCACCTCTGTAATTCTTATTTAGTACTTGTAGTGCTTGAAGCTGTGACAAGTTCCCTCTTAATTTTTATAGCTCTCAGAAGGGACTGCCACGCAGCAGACAATACATGGGCTAAAACCTTTTACCACGTACTCCATTGGCGTGGAGGCCTGCACCTGTTTCAACTGCTGCAGCAAAGGACCCATGGCCCAAATCACCACGCAGCCAGCTCCACCCTCAGAGCAGCCCCCACCGCAGATCCGCACCGTGACCTCCAGGAACGCGTCTTTCCATTGGAGTGCCCCTCAGTCACCCAATGGCATTGTCACCAGGTAGGAGCTGCCACCCATCCAAATCTGCCCACCTCAGCTAAGGGGAAACAGAACAATTTTTCTGGACAGTCGCAGGGCTGAGAGCACTGGACGGTTGTGATAGCCACACTCCTCCTTCCCAGCATTGGTGTTGATATCCCATGTGGTCTAAATGCCAACACCAGGAGGTATTTACAGGCAACAATTGCCTTTCTCCTAAGTAGGATTTTTGAGGGGATAAGGTGGAAAAGATGAGTTGTTTTGCGTGGAAGTAATTTTCTGACAGCTGTGGTTGTGCAGCCAAAAAGTTGTGAGACCAACTGGCAGCAAAGAGGCAGCTTATCTTGTAGCTACTAAGGCAAATCCCGATTTGTGGAAGTGAGCAGCAAGGTAACAGGTATCAACAATTTCACTGTGTGACTGACAACCACAATTGTTCATAGGCATCTTACAGCTGGGGCCAAAATCTCCAAGAGAAAAACTGGGATCAGGTCCATGCTCTGCTCTGGTAGCCAGACCTACAGCAATTAGCATGAAATGTATGGTTGGCTGTTATGCTATTAAGGCTCTTGATTAATCAAACTCTCAACTTTCTTCTCAGCTATGAGCTCCATGTGTATATGGCTTGTCCCCTGAACCTACAGCCAGCAATGAAGGCTTGCAGTCCTGGCCCAACTGAGGTGAAGTATACAGGAAAAGGCCAGAGTGCCAACGTGTCCAACCTGGAGCCTTACACGACCTACAACCTGCGAGTTGTGTCTTACAACTCTGTTGGCAGCAGCGCGTCAGAATGGATTGGTTTCACTACAGAAAAGGAACGTAAGTATGAGAAATGGTTCCCTGATCAGCAACAGCCTCTTCTGATGCATGGGCCTGCACAGCACCAAATGATTTTTCCACCTCTGAGAAAGATTACGTCCCCAGAAACCTGCTCTTGTGGTCACTGTGCCTCTGCTGCTCGTTCATTGAAATTCTGCTCTGGGGCTTGACTGCTCATTCCTTCAAAAATATTTCTTTGCTCATCATCTGATATCATATCCTCTGTCTTGGGAGCCTGGAAACCTTTTATTATACTGAGAATGGGCAGCAAAGCTGCAAAACATAAAGTGTTCGCGTATTGCCAGAAGGGTGATGTGTAGTAATAAATACATTGCCATAAATAATCCCTGGAGAAAGTGGAGATTTTGAAAGAGACCTGGTGATACTTCTCAAGAGCAATCTTACCTGCCAGGGCTTATGAGAGTTTTCCTTGGATGTAATCGGAATGATTGGATCCTTGTTGACAATGAAGTAAGCATTCGTTGATACCTGACCACCAAAGGCAGTACTTTAGGCCATGTGGTGGTCTGCAAGGAAATTGAACATGCAGGACCTGTGCCTACAGTCAGAATAGATTTCCCATCAAAACTGAATTTGTAGTAGTCTAACATCAGCTTTTATTAAAGATCTATAGTACTGTAGCCAGAGTCGTTCCATAACAGATGAGATGGGCATTTCACCTCAGCCTGCCAGGTCAGGGCAAAGAGGATCTTCACTCTTTATCATATAGTCTCATTCAGGATTTCAGAATCATCTTTCTAAAAATCCCTTTTACATCACTTGATAGTTCTACCTAGTAATTACTAAAAATGTATCTGCTACATCCCTAGCTGAAAATTTCAGGTGGAACAGCTCCACATTTTCTTTAATGTCACCACCGAAAAAAAAGAAAAAGATCCTCATCTCTAAAGCTGTAAATTGCAAACTCAAAAGCTGAACATGATAATGAACTTTTAAATGGAGAAAATTCATAATGAGCTGGTGAGACATACAGAATGTAAGAGCTTGAAAGTAATTTTTAAACCCCTACCCAGTGCATCTGCAGCCCTTTTCTTTCAGTCTTGCTTCTCTTGCCTTGCTGACCTCTTCACACCAGATGATCTGAGTCACTCTGAATGTCTTCTTCCTCTTGCCTGGAAGGTTTCCTTTAGTTACAGTGGGCAATTAGCAGCAAAGTGCAGCTGGACAAGCAGCTTTCTTATGAACAAACCAGCATATACTGGCCACATGGCTTAATGGCAAAGCCACAAGAAAGGACCACCTCAAAGTTAAATTAAGTCTTTTGTCAGCAAGCTGTTTAGCCCAGATGATGAACATTTCCTCCCTGAAGTGAGTTCTGGGTTTCTTTCCTTTCTGCCCGCCATCTGGTCTTGCTTTTCTGAAACCCTATGTTTCCATGTATGTATGTATCTTAAAAGATTATTTTGGGCAGTTTCCTGGGGTTTGCAACAGACTTCTCTCCTTAGCAGTTCAGTTCTCACAGCCCAGCATGCTGCAGCTGAACTTGCACAACCTCCTGTGTATCCCTGTCCCCCACCTTAAGCTGGAATTTAATTTCTACAGTTTAGTGTCTGTACCACATACGGAGAGGTAAATGAAGGGAGTTCTAGGTCTTTAGTTTAAAGATATAAGATATTTCTCCTTTCTCAGTGTAGAGGCTGGCATGCTACAGCAGCTTTCTCTTTTCTCCTTGTATCTTCCCTACTCAAACACATGCATATGAGAGAGGGAGTGCATGCGACAGAGAGCCTGTATCACACAGCATCTCTTTCTCTGCACTGTGTAAGTCAGTCATGCCTGTTGACTAGAAATAAGCTTTTTTCCTTCTTTTGCAGCACCTCGGTATACGGCTCCATTCTCCGTTGTCAGCAATTTATCTACCATCCACATAGACTGGAGTCGCACTTTTATACTGAATGGCCGCCTGAAGGAGTACGCGTTAACTGAGAGCGGGCAACGCATCTACAGTGGCTTTGACACTGAGCTGTATTTACCAAGGACATCTGACAAAAGTCAGTTGCAATTTCCTATAGCTTTGTGTCTGTGAAAGACTCTTGAGCTAAATTAATATTATTGTGTGCAAAATTTAAGAAAAGCTCTCCATAGCCATCACAAGCCAAGAGCACAGGAACATACTACAGATGCACTGAAGTGCATCTAAGCAAATGCTTGAAACAAAAATCATTGGAGCTAAGCTTCATCTTAAACATTTTACCTGGCTGGATGAGACTACTCTGGCTCCTTGTGAGGGTCAAGCTTTCCCAAATCCTGGAGCTGTGTTGCAGTTCCACCCTTCAGGGCTACACTCTGGGAAATGCATGGAAATCATCAGCTTCAGAAAAGACTGGAGCCTGAATTTGTCTTTAAACAAAATGAAGTCAGTAGCTCTTGGAATCAGCCAGGTTTTTAAATTTAGTTTATCTTTCAAAAACTTGCAGTCTTTAAAATAAAAGGAAACTCTTTCAACGAGGGGGTGGGTAAGAAAAAAAAAAAAGAAAACAAAACAAGAAAAAATGTTTTCTGGTTTTAAGTTGTTGGGGTTTTTGTATTTTAAATGATTTTTGTCATTTAGTCTTTACTTTCCTGCAATGGTGCTAATACATACTTTTTTTTGACTCAAACATTCTTAACATGTTTTTATCAGCCATGAAGGGAGTATGAGGGATTTAGAACAAAATGATGAATAAATTGAAAGCTGACAGCTACATGTCATTGGAAGACGGAGGATTGGGTGGTAAAAGAGAAACATCATTTGTAGCAACATCCTAGTGGTGACCACCTATGATCTGCCATGGTTCGTAGTTTAGAAGTTTAATACCCATGTGTAAGGGATTATGAGGTTCTGACCTGGGATTCAGGTGGGTTATGTGGTATGCTTGCCTTGGCTTTTTTCAGACCTGGCCATCTCTGCTGGTGGATCATGGTGACAGAGCAGTACCTACAGAATTTTATTTTTCCTGCTAACAGTATTTTCTAACCTTTTTGCTCAGCCTTTTTCTTCCAAGTGACCTGTGTTACCGATGAAGGGAGTGCCATGACACCAGTCATCAAGTACAGCGCTGGAGATGGAGTTGGTAAATATGTGAAGAAATTACCTAGCACCTATTGATCTTATGTGTTTGTGGTAGAAATCTGATATGTCATGCATGCCAGACAGGATGGCATCTCATTGCAGGATCAGGGGATTCCTTAGTGTCTTTAGGGTATAAAGTATGTAGGTAATGTGTCTTTGTTGCCATGGATGGCTTTCTGTTCATTTACGTCATGATCAGCCTCAGATCCTCTCTCCAGATGTGTAATAGTTTTTTTTCTTTTATTTTTATACAAATATTTTGCTCCAAAATGAGTGCTTTTTTATTTTTTCCTGAAGAGAATCTATTCTTTTCCAGATTTTATTTCCAAATTAAGATTATTTTGAATTCTAATCCTATCCTCCCCTCTCCTCCCTGCATCCTACCCACCCCAGCAAGGGGCACCCATCTGCTCCTTTCATATGACCAACCAGCCAGTGTCTGCAGTTTCGCCTGGGATATGTTCCCCTAACCACTTTATGAGAATGTCATTCAAGGTGCTGTCAGGACCTGGTTTATAACACCTGCTGTTTCCCTTCTGCCCACAAGGCCTTTGCCTGTTTTGTGGAAGCAAAAGTTAGCTGTGATAAAATCCCAGTCAGTTGTTGTCCATTGAGTAGTAGATGCCTACTAGTAAAATATTTCAGGATTTTATCTCCTTAGTTTTGTAGGAAGCAAAGCGACGCTCAAACCATTTCTAACTGACATATTAGTTTTAATTCATTTATTTACTTTTTGAGTTGCTTCTTGTTCAACTTCTTAAAATAGATGGGCCTTTGCAATTACTATTTATGCTGCATTTCCCTTATATCCATTTTCATGTTCTCACTCCATCGTCCTGCAGAATTTCAGGCAAGGCTGCTGTAAAAGCATTATAAAATGTTCCCAGTTACTCTACATCCATCACCTTCCACAATCTGCTCCTTTTATTCTTTCGATTGCTGCTTGTACACAGAGTGTACTGCAAACTCAATCAGCACCGCAGGCAACTTGCAGCAGAGGCTTGCAATCGAAGGTGATGGAAATTCCTTAGCAAAGAATCTGGATCACATGCAGGACTGCAAATAACCAGTAAATCCTGTTGCTGAGATTTCTTACACTTCTGTTGTGTATGAGCAAAGCAACCAAGTGGCTGGTTTTATTTTCTTACAGGTGGGGGAAGGAGGAATAAGATGTTGCATGTTGTTTGCTTTTGTATTAATTTATCACTCATTTTGGTTCAGTCTTCCTCCCTCTCTCTTTTAACTGTGCAGGCCTGTCACTACACAGTGCTGGAGAGCATGTCCTCTGTCTGTACTGCTCGGAAATTACCGTAGTCATTTCCAGTCTTCAAGGTTACTTGGAGAACCCTTTTTTTCTTGCATTCCACCTCCACCGCCTCCTTTCTCAAGAGCTGCTGATGCAGTGGTGATTTCCAGCCTGAGCAGCAATGCCAGAACTTTAAGCAGGGTCTCTTGAGGGTAGTAAACTTTTTATTATAGCCTACTAGCATATTGAACCATTATGCCACCTTGAACATAAGTGCAAATAAGCACATGACGACAAAATTACCTAAATTTCTGTCTAATTTATTAGCAAGGAAAGGGCTAGCATACTGTTAAACACTTTCTGAAATAACATTCCATTTCTCCCCTAATCCCTCTTGATTTTTACAGGTCTGATCTTGACAACACCTGGAGAGAAGGACAAAGCAGAGTCCAAACGTGCAAAATTCTACAACGAGTTGTGGTTTGCAGTGCTGATGGTAGTTCTAGGTTTGATCCTCTTGGCTCTTCTTCTCTCCTTAATTCTTCAAAGGAAAGTCCACAAGCAGCCCTATGCACGAGACAGACCTCCTTTAGTTCCTCTCCAGAAAAGAACCTCACCAATGAGTGTGTATTCATCAGGTGAAACCCATCCGGTATGTTTGGTAAAGTGCAATGTTGTGTATCCATCGTGTTCTACATTTATCTGTACCCCTAACACATACACAGTTTTTCTTCCTTCTTCCACCATTTTGTTGCACTCCTTGGTTACCAGATGAAGGCTGTTCAGTGTAGGAACAGGGCTATCTGGTGTACCTATGTGGGCACAGAGAGTCAGGCTACAGGTGCTTAGTCTAAAAAGACCCCTGTGGCACCTGGCCTGCAGGCTCTGAAATAGATCTGATGCCTAAGACAAACTTTGGATCTGGAGTCACAGAAAATGCAAAGCCACTGATGTCACCTGGTGTCAGCTGACATCTGCAATAGAGCTGGAAAGGCCTTGGCAAGCTGTGAGAAGGTAGATGATAAAATATGCTTTTCAGAGGAACCTTTCTTGTGTTCCCAACTATCTGTTGTGGATGGCTAGCCAGGATCAATCTGACAGTCTTTGTCAGGTATCCATGAAATGTGCCTGCAAAAAGAAGGACTTAAGGAGAGGCTCTGTTTCTTTACAGCCACCACCCAGCTGGACTGCTTTAGGACAAGCTGCATGCCAGGAAATTTTGGGGGAGAGTGAGTGCAACCAGGGAAAAGCTAGGGACCTTCTCAAAAATGTGTGTGCATCTGTGCACACAGAGCCACAGTGGGACCGCTGGAGTGGTGGGAGGAGGACTGCTGGGGAGCGATAAAGAGGAAGGCTTTGTATCATTTTTACTATCATAAGTAAGTTATAATTCTGTAAAAAAAAAAAAAAAAAAAGATAAAGAACATGTTCCACTATGTAGCAGAGTAATAGTGCTATCCTAACCTTTGAGAAAAAAACGGACAAAAGGAATATGGTAATTATTTCGAGACTGATAATGGAAGCAGCAGTGCCTTCCATTTCTGTGCTTCTTCCCAGGCACAGGCTGTGAGATGATTCTTCTTGTCACTTCTCAGCTTCTTTTTCCTGTGAGCACCATCAAGCAGGATAGTGACTCCTGCATCCTTCACGCATTCTGTTCCTTCTTGTCTTGGTGCCAAGAAACTGCATCTGTGCCTCAACGGAGGAGCTCTTGGAAACAATGGGATTTCCAGTGTGCCCCTTCTCCTGGCGAAGGCTAAGAGCATAAGAAACTTCTTTTTTTGATCTCATGGTTTTGATTCCTTTTCCTCTACAGTCTGTTGTGTCATGTTGTTCCTCTTGACTTTAAAATGTCTTTGCTGTTGGCATGCCCGCGCAATTCCTTTCCATGT
>WHYT01017115.1:633809-644823 GCA_009806455.1 Tetrax tetrax | reverse complement strand
TTTTTTTTTTTTTTAAGTCAAATAAAATAGATACAGTCTGGAAACTAAATACTGCTACAAGGCTTCATCATTATTCTTGGGAAAAGATTGAACCACTCCAATGTGACACTACCTGAATACATTCGAATTTATCTTTTAGCAGAAATACTTGAACCCAGAAAAAGAAGCAGCCTGAAAAACTCTTCCTTCCTTCTTTCTTTCTCTTTTCATCTCCAGATCTTTAAGTTTGGTTACAGTTCAAGCAGAGAGCACAGGCTATTAAAAATTGAAACTATACAGGGAACCAGTTTCACCAGTCATTACATACTATTCAATATCTGGAAGATAAGGCTTATCAGCAAATGCCGTCCTTCCAAATAAAGCAAATGTGGCATCAAGAACATTTCCACTTAAAGAAACCAAAACACTGCAGAACATGACAGACAATCATGACTATGGTTAGAACAGACCTTGATATCTCAGCTTCTCCACAAAATCTATCCTCTCTTTTGAGCTTCCTAGTCTCATAATAGATCCAATATGAATATTTTAATTGAACTGCAAACTTCGATAGTATACTACATTTTGTACTATTTATAGTACCATAGATTTAAAAGTTACAGCAAACTAGAAAGGGCTGATACCATTTCCAGGTTTGCCAGCTATGAAGTCCAGTAAACTGGCTCTGTAAATAACTCAGGTTGTAAGTAATTCTAGGCTAAGTTTTACTGCCTGGTAAGTACAAAAGTCATTACTACTGGGGATGCATTATATTACCGAGCGTCACGCTTCACTCACAAGTTTCCTATTCTATACTGCTCACTCTACAGATTTATATTACTCCTCACTAATATACTTTAACTGCAGCAGATGGATGTCTTCAAAAAAGTGTAACCAACAGCTGGAAAATTTCCCAATATTGTTTTGGACAAATCCAAATAAACAGAGTGCCATTCCCAACCAAGAAGCAGCCCTCTGTTACACCCCAAGAAGGAAGCTCAGGAAGTTCAATATGTACTTATGTTTTAATTCAGATGCTAAACTGTTTTCCAGGGGAAAGTACAATCATTCAGTGCAGATAAGATTAAGCAGCACAGGGCACATGAAAAAGGCAATAATAAAAAATCCACAGAAACAACTAGAATTGATTACTCCAGAGGAAGATGAGGTTCAAGGAAATCAAGGAAGACAGCTTGAATGGTCTGGAGGAATTTGAAGTGTCAGTCCTGCTTAGGCTCAACAATCTTGAGACCCATCCACAAGGGAGACAAGGCTATACGTAATGACAGGCTCTTGTCTTAAGGGTCCCTCTCAGTAAAATACTGCTTACAGCAGCAATCCACCAGCAGTGTCTTATGTAAGTAATATTGAAAGGAAAGAGAGCGCTCTGGGAGAGCTCTATCACAAAGATGCCAGCCCACACAATTTTCTGAGGATGGTGTCGCCAGGCTCCAATGACTGTTTGGAACAAGTAGTTTATTTCAGAAGATGAGAGCAATGTACTATATCGCTAACACAAAGCAGGACTGCAAGCATTTGCCACTACAAAGAAACAAGACAGCTATATTCGAGTTATTACTATTTAACACAAGTATATTTTAGTTTTTTTAAACCAAGCAGCACGACCTATTATTCAAAAGAGGAACAGTACACATTTTGTTCTATTTTAGTCAGATTAAAGGTTCAATCCTGTAGGGACTTTCTCTCTGCTCCCCTTGGCCCCAAGTGGCATTTCCTTCCTTTCCCAAAGTCACTTCAATCTACTACAGCCTGTTTAACAAAAGTGCTTCCTTCAGTTTTTTTGCCATATTCAGTCATAGTCTGAATTATCAGATATTGGCATATTTTAAAGTTTCTATTTGAAGTAAAAGTCTACTTATGGTTTTTGCGTCTCTTTGCACTTGATTTCCAAAAATCTGAGATGTTGCTTCATGCATCTTATTGCAAATCCCAAGGTAACACAAGCAGATAAGTCAAACAAGAAAATGCAGGAGGAATGCAATAGCATAGTGCCTAAAGCAATGCCTATTACAAGAGTACAGCTGTCACACTAACTCTTCCCTGCCTTTAAGATTTGGTCAAGGGGAGCATACAGAAGAAAAGGCTTCCCAAGTACAATATTTACTCCGTTTAACAGAGATATTTCACATTCAACTGTCAGACACACCTTGCAGATTACTTTTTTTTTTTCAAATACAATGGAACCTCCTTTTCTGTTTGGCTGACCATGATCACATACAAGAACTCTATAAATCTCAAGTAAAAGAGCAGCATATGGCTGCATTATCTCATGCAAGACCTTTGTCTTTCCCCATCTTCAAATCTGACTTGGTGCTTCCACTCATTCAAGCATGAAAAAAAGCAATAGCCATTAACAGAGCTAGAAATTGCCTGAGTATCTTTCAAGTTAGCTCTTCCTCTAAAGGCACATGGATCAAAACTTAAATTTGGTCATTTTGACTTTAATTAATGATCACGTTGGTTCTCAGGACTTCAAACAATGGAGATACATCTAATAAATTAACTCAGCATTAAGTTTCAGAGAAAAGTGTCCACATAAGGAGATTGCTGTCATACTTTGCTAGCAGTATCCACTGCCAGAGGAAATGGACATTACTGGCATAATAGTGGCAATTCAAACACCAGGGATTAGGCTAGAGGAAGTTGCTAATAACATTCCTCCTTCCCTGCCTCCCAAACTTGCCCTGTATTTGAACAATAGTGAGTCAGACAAATTATTAGATCAGTACCAAGGAATATTTACTTCTGAGAATGTCTTCTTACTGTTACTAAAGCCTCCCTAATTGTATGTCCTTCAGTGTCAAGGTGTACAAGCAATAATTCCTTTATGCTTAGGGCAGTAAGGTGTGCTTTCTGCCTACCTGAAAACCCAAGTTATAAAAGGAAGAAATCTTCACCTTCCAAATTCCATTTATGAACTACTTTTGACAGAGAACTGAAACCTTTCCATCATCTCCGTGCAAAGATACAGCTTTAATAAGACAAAGGAAAGAAAACAGCATAATTTCTCGGTATCTGTAGCTTTCTTTGTGCTATGGTCCATACTCAAATGCAAGTCCAGGGAAAAGACTAACTCTAATTTGTATCTTCATGCAAGAACTCAAACTGAACCGAACAGTAAGTATTAGTTAGTATCTGTTCAGTAAAACAGACTACTTTTTTATTATTCATCTTTTTGTTTCTCAGAAAGGATTCCTCTAGCATGACAGAGAAGTAAGTTAATACGCTCCAATACGTTGCTTACTATAGCTTGTTTTGTCACTTTGTGAAAGCAATTATGGAACACTGCTGGTCATACATACCTCACAATAAGGTCACAGACTTCTTTCTGGTTAAACACACACATGCAAAAGAAAAAAGAAATAACAACAAGCAATTATAGTTACCAATTTCACTGCCACTACCACCATCTTGAATGCTCCACAAGATTATACTACTCTCTGAGGCAACTGCAACCATCTTATCCTTGTCTCCATGAGGTCCTCCAACCACCTTAGCATTGAGAGCCACTCGCTCAATTGTCCAGTCCAGATAGGGACTCGTGAACACCTGCTGCCACCCAGATGATTCTTTAATTCTGGAAGGTCAAAAGAAGGAACAGAGATCAGCAGTTAGAGATTCAGAAACAGTCATCTAATTTTAAGCCTGAACCAATGTGGATGATCCAGCCAGAAGCCTGGGCTAGCCAAATGCTACAGAATGAGGTTCAGCATAAGACTTTAGAAGAAACCTATTAATTTCCAGCGGCATGGTGTAAGCGGCATATCATGTAAGACACCCTATCACGCTCTCGCATAAAGCTGTGCTATCTAGTCACATTTTCTGTTTATGGTATACTGTTAATAGACTATACTGAATTGACTCTAAGATTTCTTTTTAGAGAATCACTTGCCTGTGAAATTTTAGACTTACATGATGTCAGAAAAGTAAAATTTATCTGATTTCATTTTAAGCAATAATTTAGATACTTTGCAATTGAGCTATAGCACAGTAAATCCAAGCAGTTAAATTATGTAAGTGTTAACATGGAAATCTATCTATAGTATTTTTTGCCATTGTCGCCATTCTGTTGCATCTTGTCTGGAGACGAAGCACCACAGATCACTGTGCTCTACCCATACAGCATGTAGAAGAAATTGTAGTGAAGTGACTTAAGAGCAGGACTGCAATATCCTTGAGCCTTTAAATGCAACCAAGACATTCTCACAAGCTTTATAATAAAGTTTTGAAGACTTCTGCCATACTTCAAAGGGAAAAAAAAATACTATATTTAGTATGCACTGTGCTTTGCTATAGCTTTTTACTAAAATAATTATCTTAAGTATTTAAATAATATCTGTTACAAGTAGCATAAAAGAAACTCACAAAACTAAACATCTGAATATACTTAATTTCTTACTGCATGGAATTCACTGTCTAGTCCCCTACAAATTACCATTTACCTTGAGAAGTGATTCTGGCTAAAATTCAGATGTTGCCCTTACAATAAAATAATCCTGACAAGAATCTTAAAAATCACATCACTTGACTGCAGCATAGCAGTATAAACAAGCTATATTAAAATCTGTGGGTAGAGGAAAATAGTTTTAAGTGTTTTAACAGTTTAATAGTTGATAGTTTTATTCAAAAAAGTCTGGGCAAATTCACTTGTCAAGCAATAAAAAACAGACAGGTGCTAAGATGCAGCAGAAAGGGGAAAACAGTTACCAAAGCTGTGTAAGAGTAGAATGGAGGAGGGAAATTGTACTCCTACAGTTCCTGCAAGTTCCAGAATAAAAATACTCAAACCAAGACAAGACTGCTACCTTGAGTCACTATGAAGAAAAGCAGCATTTTAAACTGGTATATTGACCTGTACCCTCTTTCATAGCAACCATTCAAGTGCTTCAACAAAAGCATCACTAATGACTTAAGTTCAATGGCAGTAAGTCTCATTAAGTAGATTACCGAGCAGAAAAGAGGCAGAATCTTTCATTCAAGCGAGCTAGCATCCAAGGAAAACAGTCAGAGATAAAATCCTAAGGAGGGTACAATTAGTAGAAAGACAATTGCAAGTCATTGCCTTTTTCTGCAGTCAGACCATATTAAGCATAATTGAACACAAGAACATTAAGTAGAGCAAGAAAAGCCACATTTAGTACAAATTAAAGCAAAATAAATTGCAGTGGTGAATACGAGAGACAAGTTAGATGCGGTTTAAGTTACAAAGTTTAAGTAAGTAAATTAGCAGTCTACATAGCGAAAAAGGCAGCAAACTATGGCTTCATCTTGGCAGTAAAGAAAGTAGCTATTTACTTTATACTCTTCATTCTCCCTTCTGTTTCTGAACCACGCTGTGACAGCAGTGTTTGTTTTTGGCAACAGCTCTTGTTAAAACATTACTTTTAATTGAAAAGACAGCCACCAATTAAATCAAGACTACTAGACGAGAACTAAAAACAGCTTCTGTAAAATGAAGGTGTTACTTATTTTGACCTGATCTGAAAAAATAGCCAGTTTGTTTAGGAGACATTTAAAGACATTTTTCAGCCATCTAGGTGAAGTACCAAGTGCCTAACAGTTCTGCTAAGCCAAAAAACCTGAAGTTTAAGACAAGATACATCACTTATATAGCAAAAATCCATTCACTGTTTCAAGTTCTTTGATAGTCTAACTTCACAGACGGCCTTCAAACCCATACCGTAGGAAGAACTTTTTAAATTAATCTTTCCTTTAAAAGCCTGCTTTAAAACAGGCTTTTGAAGCAGTTAAATTGGAGTCCATTACTTTTGCAGCGGCATCAAGAATTTACATCAAAGCAGCAAAATTTGAATTCCTATCAAGCAGTTTATTTGCACGAGCAAAAATGTCACTCACATTTACAGGAGCAGACTGAATGCATGTGATCTACTGTCATTTCAGACTAAAGCAAACTTTTTGCTTTGCTCATAATAATAACTTTTTTTTTTTTTTCCAGTTCCTGTAATCTGACAAGCAACTATATTCATACCTGTAGCAAACAGCAAAATGGGCATAGGCAGCTACTATCCAGTTGTGGTGGCCAGCTACTATTAGGACTTTCCGTGGGTCCACAGGAAATCCTAAAAACAACAACAAAGCCAAAGTCAGTAAAGCGATGGGTATTAGAAGATGAGTAGAGACATCTAGAACCAGATAAAATGCTCTGCTAGGATATGCAATCAGCTAGATTCTAGTTAGCATACTACCCCTCACAATCCTTACAACTCGTAAGATGGAAGGAAGACATTTCATCTGTCACTACAACTGCAAAGCAGTTCATAAGGAGAAAGGGGCAATTACATGCCCCCGTTTTAAAGAAAAATTTGAGGATTGTTATCAAATAAGAAACTGCTTTATTTTGCAAAAGCTCTTTCCAAATAGTTGGTGCGACGGTGTATTATTGTTCCAGACTGTTAAACTGAAATTTCCAGTATCTCAGAATACCTATAGCTCCTCCATTGACTATCTAGTGGGAGGATGCCTGTTTCTGATCTGTATCTAAATTAGGTTTGGCAGAAGTGTTGGATGGCACTGGAAATCAGTGATTATGGTACTTCCCGGAGTCAGCATTATCAAGGCTGAGAGCTAAAGAACTAATACCTAGTGACTGCATCTTCTATATCATTTTTCCCAAGACTCTTCCAAACCTGCAGCAACTCACAAAGAAGAATCAGCAATTCATATCCAAGGTTTACTTTTATATTACCTGGATATAGATTCACCTTTTAACATACTCTAGATTTTCCTAGCACTGCTACAATTTAAAGGATTATAGCAGAAATCTTGGAAAGTCCAAAGTTGGAAAATGACAGAAGTCAGGACTATCTTATTTACAGTTTTTATATATTTCATACGGAAAGTACTCTATATAGTCAAACAACTGAAGACTATCTTTACTCTAAAAACTTGACTCTTGCAGGGCAAGAGAGAGGTGCAAGAACAGGAATGAGGTCCTGAACATAGACCAAAGAGAGACTAGTCTTTGTCTGTCTGGTTTTTTATTTTGGCTTTAGTATAGTGTAAGACATTTGTCTAAGGGGCCATACTAAGACTGCACGAAGAGCTTTGATTTGCCTTTCTCTGAGTCTCATGTCTTGATTGAGCAGCAGTCAGCCTTAAATACTGTATAGGGAGTACTGTTTAAGGAAGCATTCAGCAATTTAAGATCAGATAAACATAGAATAACAGACTGAAAACAGAAATAATTTTTACTTCCCAGTGACAATGATCTTCACAATTTGTTTTGGTTTTAAAACTGACATTCCTCACCTAGCCGCACTGTACCTTCCCCAGCACCAGCAAGTGTAGGTTGGACACCACCTCCATGAATCTCACTCTCAGAGCAGTTTTGACCAGTTCTAACATCAGCTGGTACTGCAGCAGTATTATTTATTTTACGATTGGGAATGCCTATAAAAGAAGAGAGATATTTTGTCCCACTCCATAAACTTTAGCAAGATAACAGTGAATGAAGATTCATTCACTTTCAAAATACAGAATTAATACTTGCGCATTTTGATCTAAAGTCGATTAATCTGCTATAAGAATTAAACAATATCATTACAGAAACAGAAAATGCTTTTGCTCTCTATGTTGGCATTCACAACTTAAGGAACTATCTTCAGAAATGTTGTCAATAATTGGCTAGATATCCTCTAGACTTTAGATTAACACATGAACTTTGTTCATCTCTCCAGAGAAGTAAAAATCTAACATGTACTCATATTGTTAAGGAAAGCTCATTTGTGCCGATTTCTCATCTAGACATAGGGCACTTAAAGTAACCATACCTTTAGAAAGAAGAAAGCACTCCATGCTGATAACATTTACCTGAAATGCACTTGAAGAAGCTCTACTCTAGTCTCCTACCAAACACAGCCTGCTTGGTATTAACATGCCACCCTCCCCAGCCCAGTACTCTAAAAATGCCATTTAATACAGCATAGAGATAAAAGCCTTGTTTTTTGAATCAGAACTATGTTTAATTCAACCATTTATCTTAATCTTTCCATAGGAAAGCCTTCTCTGGACAGTTTGACAGCTAGAGTAACTACCTCAGCCAATCACCCTCACCTCAGAAACTAAAGCAGTAAGTGACTGTGAGCAACATCAGACCATAAATATAAAAATACCTGGAGGAGGCAGGTAGCCATGAAAAAGGACACTGCCACAAGATGAGCGTTCCAGTTCTTCACATAGTAGCAATCTTCTTACTACAAAGGAAAACCAGATATGACCATAACTTTCACTTCCTGGGAAAACATTACATTATTCCAAATAACATTCTGTATCAGTAAGTTTGAAAATCTTCAGGGTCATTACTGCCCATGACTTGTAAGTGGGTCATTACTATAGTAATAAGTGTGAGATGACCTCTTATTTAAAAAAAAAAAATAAAAATTACCTAAAGGAGTGATTCCGTAGAATTCAGCTTCGTGCCTGAGAACATTAATACTCACTCCCCTAGAGAAAGAAAAAAAAAAAAAAACCAAAACAAAACCACAAAAGAAACAAACAAACAAAAACCCAATAAAAACCACAAGAATGAAGCAAGTCAATACCTTGAATATTAATACTTGCATATTACTAGATATTACACAATGTGAACATCAAGCTACCTGTTTACAGAATTACCATAAATTGTATTCAACATACTGATGTTTGAGATTTCAAAGTGATTTTTACATTAATTTTCTTACACTAAAATAAGGATATAGAAACAATAAAGAAACATATTGCTGGAAGTAGGGTTTAAATTACAAGAATCCAGTAACAGAATATAATGCTACCACTACTGTCTCTCCACCACGTCATATATATACACTAGACATGGCCCCAAAACTACTAGGGAGCCAAGTCTCATACTAGGCACTCAACTAGCTGAGTAAAACTGAACAATTCTTATTTGAAAAAGTTTTTTAATACAGCTGATCAAATTAATTTTCACTTGAAGTAATTAGAACTTCTTACCGTAAGTCTAACTCCTTTGTGCGAAGAAAATTTAAAATAGGTGCAAACGCTGCTGGATCTCGATCAATAAATATCTGCAAAGAAAAATTGCCTGCTTTTAGCATTATTATGGAGCAACTGTCAACTAAAACATTTTTTTATGCTGAGCATGGGAAAGAGGATTTGAAGATAAGGCAGTCAGCAGATAAACATAACCCAAAGTTTTTGGACCAACCCTTTGTTCTCATTATTATTCTACCATCCACTAATTCAACACTCTTAAAAGACATATATACAAACACTGCTGCAAGTGGAGAGCACTTAATAAACTTTTCTTTAAGTTCTAGAGTCTCCAAAAAGGTCAATGGGTATTCTCACTTCCTATCATGTGTTCAGAATGCAGTAAATGTAATAAGATCAAGGTAAGTTTAGATTTTTTTTAAATGAAGTTAATTACCATTACAACTGCCTCTACAGTTTTTACAAAGTACTTTTGTGCCTTACTATCACTCAAAAACATTGCTCTAACTACACTTTCCCATTTAAGAATATCATATACACAGACTGAAATGGTTATTTTACCATATATATTTGCCAACAAAAGCTACATTTCTGTGTCAGAATTACTGAATTACATATGCAATACTATCTAATGAAGATTACCCCTCCCTGTGCAATACAGCAATTAGCAGTTCTTTGTGTTTAAAAAAGTACAGTTTCTGTCTCTGCATTGTCTGCATGATGCAGAGCAAGCACAAAAATATGCACATTGTTCCAGTCTTATTTATCTTGGAATGAAGAGAAAAATCAAGAAATCCAAAGATGTCACCAATTTCAATGAAAGTTTGGAGATCAGACCAGCACCATTATATTCAAGTAGTTCCATCTGCAAGACCTTTATTCTGTCCTAAAAATATTTAAAACATCACTACACATAACTAAATTAAATACTCACAGTCATTCTCCTGCTAAATAGCATAAACAGTATTGTAACTAGGCTTTCAGATTATAAGAAAGAGGATGGTGTGTTTTGAACTGAATCCACCAAAAGAAAAGGAAAAAAACATGGTGACATTTTGCAATTATTTCAAAGTCCCATATTTTCCTCCTACTGAAATAAGTGACAAAACATGAATAAAAGGTCAAGTCCAATTGAACACTATTCCTCACAGACTCTGAAGCAGAGATGGTGCTGTCAGGATTTTAAATGTAGGCTTCTGCAACACTACTATTAGGGGTTATGTAATAAAATAGTGACAGAGAAAATACTGGCAAAAGCCAGAATTAAATTTTTAAAAGCCCAGCAATGTCAATGTTATTCATTCATTTGGCCATTTGTTTTCCACACTTTGGAGCATAGCTGACTCGGGCAGTGTAACTCCCAGTAGCACCCACAGTGAATATTCTTTAGGAGAAAACCTAACTGAAAGCATAACATTAAATTAGCGGTTTATCAGTAGGTTTATTACTTACAGCACCAGTTTCATCCTTCAGCGTTGAAATTCTTCCACTCAGCAAACTGAAACACAGGAAATCTTTGTTAGGTGTCCCCCAGAAAGGTAACACAAATACAAGACAGCCACACTCTCCATCAGTTTGCTCTACTTGTGTATTGTAAATTGCATTTTGATAAAACTGTATAGCTGAACAAAGAAAACTGCCTATGTAAGGCAGAACGCTGGTGAGGGTGAAGTATCTCTCCTGAACAAAGGAGCAGTCCATGCCCATGTAAGGGAAGGCTAAGAGCTGCATCATAAGGACCTTCAGATTCCCAAAGACACAAGGCCTAGCCTGAAAGGATGGAAGGCATTCAAGAGGGCTGTATAGCTTGTTACAATCTAGTAAATAGATAAAAGGTGCTGAAGCAAAAAGGAAGAGTAAACAAGCCATTCTGCAAGGTCTTACTGGGCAAGAATAGGGTGGATGAGTTTTTAAATCATTTTACTTCAAAGTTTCTCTCCCATCAGATCAAAGTACTTTTGCTCCCCATCAGTGGAAAACACAACATCAAAACCTTGCTTTACAGATACAAAGCAAACTAATGTCAAAAGTTTTATTTCAAGAT